>CAJNJA010070153.1:1174-22317 GCA_905231915.1 Symbiodinium necroappetens
GTAGTAGTAGTCGTAGTAATAGCAGCAGCCGTCGTGACAGTCACTCGGACGGACTGCCGGGGTGGTTCTCACCATAATCCTCATCATCAGCAGCGCCATCATTAAGTTCCCGATCAGCTTCCTGATAGTAATGATGCTCCACCTGGGTAGCCTCCTGTAGCCCAAGGCCGACGGCACCATCGACGACGAAGGCTGGACGGAGAGTTGCGCCGACGCGGTCGACGGACACTTGACGCAAAATGTAACATGAAGGTTGGTTATGAACTTATTTGACAGGTGGATTTAAGGGTCGTGTGGGGTCTAGGTGTTGGAAGCACGAAAGATGGCAGCATGTTGCAGGGAGCATGTGCTTGCTCGAGCACTCAATGCTGCCGGTTTGCTGTGTTCTGAAGAGCTGGAATCTCCTGCCGGTGAGTTGCCCAAGTTCTACAAGGCTTGGTCGTACCAGTTCACGATGAGAACTACTGTCAGGTGTCAGGTTGCAAGCAAATCCCAAATTCCACGATATTGTTCTCTCAGGCTTGTGCGTTCGGGAGAAAAGCCGAGAATCTCCCGGACATAACACTGGCTAGGGCTCGATTGAAGCAAGAGCTTGCCATAAGCGAGCTCACCATCACACCCCTGGCGTGCCGTGCTTGGGGCTTCGGCGAGCAGCATTGCGCACTAGTCAAGGCTCCAAAGTTGCCGTATGACCAGGTCAGACATGAGGGTGCAGCGCACAAATCGAGATTCTTGGCGTCAGGCTGAAACCGCACAAGCTGCAGGTTGTGTTTGGAAAGAAACCAGACCAAAAGCTGGATTTGGCTCGCCCTTGCTCGCTCAGAATCGAAGGTCCCCGCTCAACCCGAATTTCGACACTCCAAGCTGTATCCTTCACCCCGAGAACTCTCAGCGGCTGTTTGCTCCAATCCCAAGCCCTGAACTACATCTTCGCTTGCAAAGGGTTCGCGAAGTTGTTCTTTCCTAACTGGTGTCCCTTCCCAGGTTGCCCTTGTGATCCTGCTTCTGGGCTGCGCTGTGGAATTTGCGGCAGATGCACGGGGAAGGAGAAGAACCAAGAAGAAAACGGATGCTGTAATATTTCACGAACACGCTTCAGAAGGCTGTTGTTGTTAGAGGCATCATGCAGTCGCAGTCCACTATTACACCTTGCAGGATTAGGCCAGGGTCGGGTCATGATCCGCGGAGCACTTCCTAGGTCTGGGAGCAGAAGTGCACCTACGCCGGTGTGAACTTCTGCGAATCCATCAGCCATGCATGCAGCTACCCTGCAGCCAGAGCAGAAGTGTTTTTGAATTGACATCTGAAGACTACGCCCCGGTTTCCATCACCTGCCTTGGCCTCTGCAGGCCCGGTGGATTGCGGCGACTTCGGGACCTGCTGGCACTGGTTGTCCGGCATCTCGGCTTCGTCGAGGCTTTGGATTCTCGAGGATAGGCTTCAGGCACTGGCAGGAGTTCGTTTGTCCGCGTGGCGAGTTGGAGTTCGGGGCCTGGGGGAATGTAGTAATTGTCCTGCAGTTTGCCGCCATGGCAGCCATTGCAATGTTTCTGGCAATAATGACTACATCAATTGTTCAATCAACGATCGACTTGATGGCGGTTAGGACTCGCGCAGTACGCTCAAGTCTTGTGCCCCCAAGCCTGCGTTGATCCCCTTCGGTCCTGACCGGACTGTGTAACCGTCGTGGTGAGGCTGAATGGTAACTCGTAAAATACGCATAAAAGAAATTCTATTTGTCGGCCTTCCCTGTTTGGCGCTTCACTTGGAGAGCTTTCTGTAGTACAGAGGCGTACTGAGGACTTAATGCTCACAATAACAGAAATTTCCTGTCACAGATCTCAAATGCCTTGCGACTCCTTGGTTTGCGTCTCGCCGTAGAAACTCCAACCCAGAATGGAGCCGGACGGCGATTGAATCCCCTGTCCTCCAGGAAATGAGTCCTGTGCCACCAATACCGGCTGTGTTTGCGAGTCCAACGAGATCAGCTGCACCAACGTGGACATCGGGGGTAGTGGATGGAAAGAAAGTCTGCGATGTAATCTTTGTCGAAGCACATTGAGTTTCTGAGTACACCATATGTTTCAGCCTGCCTCGCTTCGGATCGCTGTTGTCTGACAGTGTTGACTCTGGATCCTAACAGGAGCAAAACTCCTCGTCAGGTCGAGAAAAAGTGGTTTGAGAGCCTCCCCTAAATGTCGGTCGAAGCCCCCTTTGAAGATTAGAGGACACAAACCTGACGGAGTGCTTCCCAGCAGAGACTTGGCAGACAATTCTCTCCGTTGGAAGCACAAGGCGCCTGCAGGATTGAAGTTTCCCAGCAAGGCTTTTCGGGCCTAGGGTAATTCAGCTGCGGGTAAGCTCGCAGTTTACTGAGAACCAGAGCTACCATCTCAGGCAAGACTCGGCACTCGGTGATCAAAGAACCGGTCTTGCGCCAGGCCAGAGACCCCAGAGACTTCCAAACCACCAACACCGTTGAAGGAAGGTCCACGCGTGGATGCTCGCAAGTCTTGCAGATCTGTCTCGTAGCATATCGCTACAGGCAACTGCAAAATTGCAACATGCAGGCTTGTCATAGACAAACAAGGCTGCTTTGTGGTCGGCTTGTCCGTGTTTGCCATGCTGATTGTTCCGGATCCGAGTACCGGCTGTTTGCTGTGGCTTGCATCTCAATGCTTTCGAGATGCAAGAGAGGTCAAAAACCCAAATGGGCATGAGCTCTCATGATTTCTTCGGTGTTGTCGACATGGGCTCTCCGCAAAGCCAGGCACTCTCACCGGATTGTGTGTCACGCCTAGACTCCTTAACACAGGACTACCAAAGAATCGACCTGTAGCTTCAAGAGGCCTGACTCAAGGCCCTATTCTTCACAGGCGGGGAAGAATTAGCAAGAGCCCGTCTGGCCAAAATCACCCTTCAGAAATATGCTTGAGCAAGACCCTGTAAAGTGGTTCTTCCTTTAGACTCTCAGGAATACTATCCCAACGGCTGCCCGCTCGAATGCAGACACGACCAGATGTCACTCGGAATCGGCCAGTGTCCATACGGAACTATAGGCCTTACAAGGGCTTTGAGGATTTTGGGTTAGGTGTTCAAGTTTCCGACATGCGGCTTTGGCAAATTCAGGCCCACGCCATCAACCGCAGCTCGCGAAACGGGGACTCCCGGTTTTCATGAGGTCAGAGTAACAGATAAGCATAGATCCAAAGGTACATTCCAGTGCTCTGAGTCTACTAGAGTATACCCAAAGTCCTCTTGGGATTCCTGAGGGTGACCGAAACTCCCCAAAAGGGCCACCTTCAGCCTCAGGTCTCAGGGAATCGGAAAGCTCCAACTCGATAGGGGCCCCAAAAAGCATCTTACGAGGATCTCCCTACCCGTATTTATGTGCTTTCTGGGGGCCCTAAATGAAGCGATACTGACAGCCGCAAAGGGACGTTGGTGATGACAACAGGGGTAACGGGTTGTGAGGGGATGTTATTCCTTATTCGAATTATTTGCAAGAAGGGGGGCTTGAATAAGTCCCAGTTGCATCCATCCGGGTTGAAAAGCCAATGTGTTTGAACAACATTGCCGCCCGTACTGGAAACAGGTAACCTGAGCTGAACCATGTTCGCAACTGTCGGACTATGTGAATCGCGGCAACAGAAAAAGACCACTGCAACAGCAACAACCAATGAAATGATGGAAACAAGACGGTGGCAAGAGTACCCGCTGTCTTTGATCCGATCATGCTTGTAAGCCCTGCGCTATATGCACGCCCAAACAACCCTGCAAGAGCCAGAAAACCCCCGCCTTTAAGAAGCAAGCCGAATTCGAAGGTATTGCTCCATCGTCTCCTTCGACACTAACGGATTGATGCGTCTCAGCTCTGGGGTTGTCGAGAGCTGTAGCCGTCGTAGCCGTAGGCGTTCTTGGGCTGCGCCTGAAGTGTAGTTGGTTTGGGGCTTCTCTTTTTTTGAAGCATCTATATCTTTATCTACATCTATATACATATACATATACATATACATATACATATACATATACATATATATATATACATATAAAGAAAGAGTGTACTCTCAGGGAGGATAAAACTGTCTACGAAGATCGCCCCCCTAGCTAGGGCCCGGAGTTTGATGGAGTTGCCTATGCGAGGCAGGCAGAACCCCTAGAGAAGCTCCTGGAGGCTCTGGGAGGATTACTGCGAGGACGGCGAAGCCAACGACTGGCATTGCCCGGTGATCTGCAAAGCCGACAGCGCACAGAAGCCTAGACCTGAGCTTTCTCTGTGGTTTTGGCTTGTTGCGGGTTCTTGTTACGGGATTTGATTTAAGTTATCATAATCAAGAAACCATATTGTTTACCAAGGTCCCCATTATGGTAACTTAAATAAAGTGGGGCAGGGAGGAGTTGAAACGGGAGTCTTTTCTGCCTAGGGGTCTAACTGGGGCGTGATCAGGAACAGATAAGGGTCTTATGGCCTCGGACGAGCATCCTTTTGGGCTCCTTGACAGGTGCTAAAAGGCGTAGGATTGTAAAAAGGTTCTGCACGGTTTTATATGTTGGAGTCTGTCCAATACCTCCACTCCCATATACCCCCTGCATTGCGGCATAAAGCCCCCAAACTGTGTGAAATTCTGAATCCTCAAGCCATGATTTTGCTTTCACTGGGGCCTCTCGGGGTTTTAAATGGGCCTGTTGGCGGCTTGAAGGAGCTTCGAAGGCTTTGACGACAGCTTAGTGTTGTAGGGTTGGCAGGGTTTGGCTTCAGGGTTTGAGAGATTTCGGCGTAGCAAGTCGATCTACGATTACAAATGCAGTCCTGGAGTTTAAACGGTCGAAGGGCTTTAAGGGATGACGGCTTTGGGGAGTTTCACCGTGGCACCATTGCAGCAAAGAAGCAGCAGGTAGGCGCAGCAAACAGAAGGCTGGCAACGATAAAGGAAAGCAAAAGGTGAATTCCGAGGGCCGAAGCTCAGGTGCGGCTCCGGGTTCGACGAGTACTGCGTATCCCTCGGAGAGACTTGCACCTTCGGCGGCGTTTAAGTGCGGGGTTTGCTGGATTTCTAGGCGGTTGAGGATTGTTGCAGGACTGTGGTCTGGTACAGCTGCCCGGGTTTGGAGGTTATCATGGGTTTCTGGTGTGTTTTGACCTGTGCTTAGAGTTTGCCAGCGGCCTTGGATCTAGTGGGTTGTGATGACATCTCGGACGTGGCAGGGTCTCATCTCTGCGACCGGCAAGGGTAGCGGGGGTGTGGAATCTTGATCACTTCCCACACTGCGGGAGTAGGGTTGCAATGATCAGGCGTACAAACTGGATTCAACCTCGCAGAAACCCGGCAACGACCCCAATGTGTAGAACCATGGAAGCCCGTAAAAGAAACCCGGAGGGTTCTAGCCACGTTCCTCCAAGGCCCTTTGATTTGCCAGGAGCAGTACTGCTATACCGCCACTCGGAGAAGCAATTTATCCAAAGGGCCTAGGCACTACAGAACCTGCCTGGTTAAGTGATGACCTATAGCGTAATCCCGACAAGGTAGGTTCCGCAGCAGGGTCCAGGTAAGGTTTAGGGCTTAGAGCCAGAGTTCAAGTGTTGAGGGGGAGGTGTTGCTGCTCTCATTGCGGTCGAGGTCGCAGGTTTTGATTGTTCTTCAATGATCGCGTTGAGAGCGGCGGGTCTGTGGTTGTGCGAGGCCGTGGCGTCTGGTACACAGGCATAGAGCTCTTCGAGTTCATCATGGTTCTCTTAGTCTTAGTGGGGACTGCAGAAAGTGAATCCATGCTTTTTTCGCGGTTTTGGCGGGATACAAAGGAACTAGGCATCAATTTCTAGGGCCCTCCTCAGCCCGACCGGGCGCCAGCCTGAGAACCTCAAGGCTTAAACACTTCCAGTCAGTTTGCTGATATTCCTTAAGAACCCAAATCGTCTCAAACCCACCATGTCGAAGATCGCAAACCCAGGGCCCTTGCAGAACCCATGAAGAAGGCCTCGTGGAAACCATTACAGATACCCTAAAGAAACCTTGAAGAGCCTTGCAAAAACCCTGCAAAACTTCAACAACATCCTATACAAGCATCTTGTCAGGAAGCCCCCGAAAAGTGGAACCCTTAAAACCATTACCAAACTGATTCAAATTCTCATCAGCATCCCAAGAAGAGGATCGCTTCTGCCTTTTGCTGCAGCGTCGCTGAGGACAACTATGCGGCGAACGGTGATTGGTTGAGCACCACGGAGTCCTGCACACCGCTCAGGGCTTGCTTTAAGGGAAGCCTTCTTAGGGTTTTGGAAGACAGGGTTTATCATTTCGAAAGCAGTTTACTATAAGGGGGGCTACTGTCGGGGCCTTTGGGGTTCAGGGGTCCAGAAATGCATGTTTAAAAAGCACTGGAGGTTTTCATCAGGGGCTTTACTACGTGGTCTTGCGAAGGCCGCATGTAATATGTAGAGGCTTGAGCAATTGGAAAGACTGTCCCATCTTAGTCCTATATGTGATAGCTAAAGCTAGCCACCAACGCCTTTTCCGTGATTAAGGCCCCTACAGTAAACAGGTGTACATGCTTCTGGTGTCATCAAGGATTCTGCTGGGGGGGGGGGGCTCTTTCTGTCGCACACACAAAGACAAGGACTCGGGGTTAGGGTGTTTAGGCTCTGCTTTCTGAGCCTTCAGGGCTTTTGAGGCTTTCTTGTTTCGGAGTTAAGCAGTTGTGCTGGTGGCAGAGGGGGGGTTCCGGTTGTTGGTGCTTCGCAGAGTAGAGGTTTGGATCAGGCTTGGTTTGGCTCTGTTCTCCTTCTGGGTTCTTTGCAACTCGAAACACTGATGTGTGCGGTGACCGCACGCACACAAAGACATACTGACCAGCTGTTGCAATTTTGCAGCTTCTGGTCGCAAATGCGATGGCGTCCCACACCAAACTTTCCCCCCACTATGATTTGCAAAACCAGTAAACTCCCCAACGAGTGCACACACAAGTGTCGTAACTGTTACTTGAGTGTGTTGAAGTTGATACCTGCAATCTTCTGCGACCAATGCCTCGGGCAGGACATCGTTACAAAAAACCTTGAGCCGTAAGCTCTAGAACCCCAAACGCTTGAACTCGGAACGCTGGAGCCCCTTAAACCCAACAACCCTCAAGCCTAGAATGCTTCACCCGAAGGGTTTCAGACCGCTCCTGCACAGAGCACGAGTCCACTCCCTGTCAGATGTGCACTGTGTAATGAGTCTTGAGAGTCTTATAAGTCATTTGCATCGCATCAAGCTAAGCGATGACTGAGTTCGAGACTCCTCGCATCGCGTCGCTGAGGGTCACTTGCGCTGCCGCTAGAGAAGTGCATGGATAGATTTCTGAACCCCCAACAAGCTTCAAACCGTCCAGGGAGCCAAACAGCTTTGGAGCTCGGGAGATAAAAAAAAGTCGCTTCCATATCTCCACAAGCAGAACCATGGCAACAGTTCGAAAAAATAACGGACTCGTTTTTGCAAAATATTCCCACTGGCTCCGACGTCTGATGCCCAGGCGCTGCCTTCGGCGAGCAATGCCCATGTGGAGCAGAATCTGTCCGGTGTCCCTCGGCATGAGTGGCTTTGGATTTCGGCATTGGGTCTGAGCTTGGGGTTTTGGGTGTGGGTGTCCGTGCTGCTGCGCAGATAGACTGCAGGACCAGTCTTCTTTTTGTTTTTCTTGTTCTTGCTCTTGTTGTTCGCGCCGGCGCGGTAGTCGGAGCAGCAGCTGCAGTAGAAATAGCAGTCGAAGTAGCGAGGCAAAGCCGGCAAGAACAGCAAAACTCATGGTATCAACAATTCGGGTCACTACAACCTTATGTAAAGGTGGCAACAAAACTGCTAATCTTTCGTAGCACTGAGACGTCTTCATCCGTGGCACTGAAAACGGCTTCAACAGAGCTTTCCTCAACCGGTTCTGGAAATCATCATCTTGGGATTTCGGAGTAAGGGTTTGCAGAGACAGACGCTTTCTGAAACCACCTTGAGCCCTAGGCCCGGCTCTCCGAAGCTCTCAGGCACTGACCCAAACAACGCTGACTCCTGGTGCAGCCCAGCCCTTCTGCCACACGTTGATCGAAGGGACAAGCGGAAAATGTTGGAATAAAGAGCCATGATAGTAGCGGCGGCAGTGGTAGCAAGTAGTAGTAAGAGTAGCAGTCGTCGTCGTAGTCGTCGTAGTAGTAAATAGTAAGCAGTTAGTGGGAGTAGTAGTAGTAGTAGTAGCAGTAGTAGTAGCAGCAGTAGCAGCAGCAGCAGCAGCAGCAGCAGCCCCCCCAACCACCTCTCCTAAACACTGTTTAAGACCACATGACATCCATTTTACTCGGAATTTACAGTACTTTTGTGATGTCATAGTCCAATATTAACCACCGCTGTTGAGGCATGGGGGGGGGGGCATGATGACGTACTTTTTAGGAGCACATCCATTTTGCTTGGTATTTACAGTACTTTCGTGATGTTGTAGTCCAACGATGATGATGATGATGATAATGATGGGTTTAGGGGTCAGGTGGTGGTAGAGGGGGGGGCTAGTAGTAGTTGTAGTAGTTGTAGTTGTAGTTGTAGTAGTAGTAGTAGTACTACTACTACTACTACTACTACTACCAGTCTTCGCCGTGGTCGTAGTCGTTGTCGTAGCCCTGGGACATGATCATTTCGCTGAGATGGCCGAAGCCTCCAGCAACCCTCATGCTTTAATTGAAGGTCCGATTTCCAAGCCTAGAACCTAAAACAAACAATTCTCTCGGCAGACTCTGCGGTTTGCCGATGCAAAAGACGCGCCGATGCCTGCTGCTTGAATCCCGCTTCAACTTTGACCCCAGGAGCCCTTGAATCCCAAACACCATGAAGCAGAAGCACCTATTCGACCATGGCCCACAGTCGAAGTCTAAACGGCCTGGCAGACCTTCTACGGCTGCCCGCTCATCTGCAACGAGCTCACCGAGAAGACGTGTCTGGAGCCCTGCTGGCTTTCTTGTTTCACCCAAACCGAGGAATGTGGGATTTGGGTACCCTATTTGTTGTTTTTTTCCGATAGACGAAGGCGTGTTCTGGGGCTCGGTGTTGTGAGTATGACAGAAGCACCGCCTTCTTTCCTTCAAGCCATCGCAACATGCGAAGGACCTCAATCAGTCTGAAAAGCCCCGAAGCACTGTCTCAAAGCTCTGCCCCGGAATTCTGAGGCTTTCCCATCTCATTCACACCGGAGGGTGGCCTTGTCTGCAGAAGATGGGAAGTTCGTTCCTCGAAGGATCCACCGATTTGCTGAAGTTCCTTGCTTTAGGATGAAGGGTCTAGCGGCTTGATGGCAACACTCTGCAGCTTAAGAGCCGAAACCTGCAACGGATCTTAACTTTTGCCGATTGGCTTATTTTAGCTTCAGGACAGGAGAGCGGGTTCAGAATTATGAAGTCTGCGATCAGTGGCTAAATCTCTGATTCCAAAGTGCTCACGGCCCGAGTCAAGGATTCAGCTGGGCGTGTAAATGTTGTCAATGGTGAGATCACCAAAGACCAGGACCTAACACGGATTTATCAACAGACTGGTAGTTTCAATGCCAGCGTCCAAAACTGCAGAAGACGTACTGCCAAGACATGTTCGGTTTCGGTCCTCTGGCTCAGGCCAAGTCCCCGAAGCCGAAATTCTTCCGCTGGTCTGAGGCGAATTTGACTGGGACGCTCCAGCGACTGAGAGCTGCCAGAACATCACCAGGCCAGAAAAGAAAGACAGACACGCTGAGCACATTCTCTTCTTTGGTACCTAGATGGTAGTTTTGTATTCGAACCGTTCCTCCCTGGGAGACAGAGACAGAGAAAAGACTGGAAGCTGCAAGGCAACATCTGCAAAAAACCTCCTGATAGCATTTTGGGAGCACCTCCGGGAAGGCCGCATAGAGCCCTTTAAATACTGACCCCTGGGAGCGTTCTCGCTCATCGACTTCTGGGTTCCTTCAGGTCGTGCCCCTGCGGCGCGAATGCAAAGATGTGCCGGTGGACGGAGACTTTCCTTCAGAGTTGGCAAGGGCAGATGACGCATATTCGAAGCTCAGGTTACAAAGGGATCTTCGTGTCTTGGCTTGGGAATCGCTGGGGTGCATATAGTCTGCAAACCCCCGTCGTGCTAGTTCAAGAGTCTCATGCGGTGTCGATACTGATCCGAAGCCTTTGCCGTTGCCCATCATGCACAAGGACCCACCTGGTAACACTTTCTTGCAACACACACACACACACTCTCTCTCTTTCTGTCTCTATCTATATATATCTATATATATACATACATACATACATACATACATACATACTCACACAACAGATGCAAATATACATCAAACAGGATCAGACGCAGCAGGGCTGTGCAATACCGCACCCTAGCCAAGCCCAAGCCAAAGCAAAGGGTGCCTTGGCTTTCAGGGGCTTAGGGCCACCCAAGTAGGACTTACAGGTTCGAAGCTAGGCCATAGGGATCCACAAAGCCTCTGATCTTCCAAACCCGAGCCGCCCCAGCCATGAAGCAAACCCTAAACCCTAAAGACCCCTTCGGAGCCGAAAGACCCGGTTTTCGCTTTTTCGTCTAAGGACGACTTCGGGCCGGGTACCCCAGCGCCGCCATCGTTTCAAGTTAGTTTAACAGTCCTTTACAAAGGGGATTTTTTTGGAGGGAGTTTGTTTGGGGCTTTGCATGCATTGTGCAGGGCTCTTTTGTTTAACAGACATGTTACAGGATCGGCCCTGTGTTGCAAATCTTGCTACCGCTACCATTTTCACAATCCACACTTACAAAATGATGACGGGCAGAAGCACGCACAAGGTAGCAAAACCGTCGAAAATCTACAAGTGTGCTAAAATCCTTGCTTTGGAGCTGTCGATACATTTTCATAGTTCATCCCTGTGAGATGGTGTCGAAGCCCTTGTATATCCAATTTACTAGGCTGTAGGCTTTTCCGTTCATGCCCTAAAGCGACCGAGATTTCAGAACTACAAGTTTTTCGTGTTCGTAGTAAAACGCTGCAATCCCGTTAGCGCCTCTGCTGCTTTTTTAGGCTTTAATCGTTGCTATGGAGCTTTGGCTACATGCAGCTTCTCCATAGCATATCCCTATGCCCTTTGCAATTCCTTGACAGCACTCGTATATCCAGTTTATTTGGGAGTTTGAGCATTTCCTTAGTTGTTTATAACGACCGCCCCAAGCCAAAAACTTGCAAATTACACGTTTACTTTCTCCGGGGGGGCCATAAGTTGTTGCTTCTTAACCGGGCGATGGAACCCTTGGTTAATGTATCAGCATACTGGCACCATTTCGTAGAGCCGACTGCGAACCATGAGACCTCATCTGGCTTATCCGCATTGTGACAGCGTAGCAAGACTGTAAGATGCACAACACAGCATGTCCGTGCAATGAATTCACATCAGCCTTATCCCCTGCATGTTCTGTGGACCTTGTGATTCCCGTGCCCCGCAACATTTACGTCTGAGTGTGTATGTATGTATGTATGTATGTATGTATGTATGTATATATGTGTATATGTATATACATACATACGTATTTTACAAATACCCCATGCTCTTGCAAACGCAATTTGCTAGGATGTTCAGATTGTTAGGATCCTTGCAACGTTGCTGATGCAGTAATGAACTGCTACTATGCATCATGGCCCTTTAACGCTGATATTGCTTGTAAAGCACAACGTGTCACTGTCTCAGAGGAGTTCATAGTTCCTCCCCATGTGGAAGTAACGTTGCAACAAGTCCGTCCATGTAACAAGTGATGAAACCTAACCAAGTTGTAAACTGTAAGATACTGTGTCTCCTTACAACGAGATCGTCTCTCAACTTGCTGTGTACCTTGATATGCCCATGTCCTGACAACGCCTACTCTAACCTCGGTAGAAGCCAGGTCATATCCCACACACAATGATCTTTTGGGTGAGTGACATGTAAGTGCCTATTGGCTAAATGTGTGCATAGAGTGCTTTTTCTTTTGCGCACCCCATGTACTAGAACGGTCAGACCATTATAAACGATCAGCTTAGCCTGCCCGATCGGGAATATTGGGAATTGGGAGTATGCGAACTATGCTATTAAAGAAAGCACAACGTCACTCCTCCAACAAAACCAAATAAATGCCGGATGCCTAGGACCGTCTATTCTCCAGACCGCATATTGCTACTTTCCACAGCTCTCACAAAGCTGTGGGATGCGTGGCCAATTCCAGAACCACACAGCCACTGCCTCGAATCCTAACCCCTAAACCCTGAAAGTACCCCTATAGATCCCTTATAGAGACCCTGACTCCTTCTGCTTTGAGAAGCTCCCCGAAAAACCATATCCCAACAGTACCGGCAATACCCTAGTTGAAGGTCAGTCAGCTGGAGGCCCTGAACATTCTTATACCCTACACGCCGAACATTAAACCCTTAAACCTAAAGCCCCATACTGAAAAGCCAAAAAAGCAAGCCCAAAACTTCAGTTGTCTCGGAGGCTGGATAACGAAGAGTGCTTCCCGACAGCAGACAACTGCCCTGTGACTTGCACCGCCTCTCAGCAGATCTGCTTTCTCACGGCCCCTCGGACGATAAAACTCGAAACACCGAAACCCTTAAACCCTCACACCCAAGCCCTTGAACCCTAACCCTCAAATCAGCAGACACCCCGAAACCCTTACTACTTGAACTTCGAGCCCTCGACCTTTCAGGAGGGTTGAGGGCTGAGGGAACCTAGCGCGGCATACATTGTGGCGTCTATAAAGGCTCGCTGATTCCACAAAAGAGTGGTCAGAAATGCTGAGATTCTGCTGTAGTCTCTTATTGTATATAGTCCGTAATCTAAATAATATAGCCCAAGCCTTCTTAAGGCTGCTATGTTATGTATTATGTTGGCTGACATCTCCTTTTCGAGGTAGGCTGTGCCCTTCGGCGGTTGAGCAGTCAAGGCCTCAAACTCTGAGCACGTGAACCGCCGATCATAGCTGCGATTTCTGGCTGAATCCGTATCTCCACCAAGGGGCCTCAGAACTCAGCACCAGACCTTACAGCCGCTTCCTGTCCGACCTCCAAACTCTCATGTGCCACCGCCATGCCTCGACCCGGCGACCTAAAGCTGAAAGCTCTACCCACAAGCAAAACCAGCCTTGCTGGCTATTGGAATCTACACCTCAAACTCAATCCAGGACTACGATGTCTTCGGTTGGCCCGCAGAGACCCGGGAGGTTTGTGCTCCGGCTGCCGGAGAATGCCCCTGCGGCCACTGGCCCGCAAGTGGTCAGGGGGTCCTTTTGCTGTGGCTGTCAACTCCCTCCCAAGTGCTATTGCTGTCCGTGTATGCATGTTTGACTTATGTACATATACATATATAGTGAGAGAGAGGGAGACATGTACATATACATCTACACATCATATGTATATATGTATACATACATACACATATATAGAGAATATATATATATATATGTATATGTACGTGTATATATATATATGTATGTATGTATGTATGTATGTATGTATGTATGTATGTAAAACAGTTATATACACCTATGGAATTCAACATGTTAATCACTCACCTTCGCATGTAGAGTTACTTCACCGCCTTTGTGCGGGAGGTAAGTAGTGTCTGCTCGCATGTCCGTGCGGTTTGCTCGTTTACATACGTATTACACACGCACCCACAAGGGGTGATCTAACCAGTTTATCCATTTCTGTAGTTTGGTTATCCCCATATCCTGAAGCCCCTTGAATACCCTGAACCCGCAACTCCGCGTCCAACAGGGTTGATTTTCTGTATGTAATGAAACTCCAAGCCTGAACCCTCCAAGGCAACCCCCATCCCGAAGAGACACACCCCAAGAAATATAAAAAGAAACAAAAAAGTAAAGCAGAGACCTGAGTCCAAAAGGAGGCCGAAGAATTCAGGCAAGCAGTGCCTAAGTAACAGTGGAGCGCTCCACATTGATACTAACGGATCCTTCACTAGACTGGGCGGATCTTCGAGAAAATCTGTCCTTGCCGACTTGCCGAGGCAGCAACGCCCAACCATGCAAGGACCAATTCGGAGCTGCTGGGCAGAACCCCACTATGCGGGTGTCAAGAATTCCAACACTATTGTCTAAGGCTCCCGAATTAGAGTGATAGTATAATAAAGCCACCAAACCTCTGTCTGATTGTTGCTGCCCTCAAACCCTCCTCTGTTTGATGCTCTCGTTAAGTTTAGAGGCTTTCAGAACACATAGTGTTTCCGGTACTCGACGCGCTTGGGTTGTTTGGGTTTTACGCTCTGCCGCAAAGGCTGCCGTGAAGGAGAAAGAGTGGTGGCTCCCCTAAAATGTCCCTGTCCCGTGGATACACGGTGAAGATACTGTGATATGATTTTGACCATGTCAGGATGTGCACTGCTACCCACTGGTGGACTACGAAACCAACGGTGCCCCTGAGCTGAGGGGATGTGGCGCTCAGGGATTCTGGAGTACTTGTTGTAGCAGGTTGCACCTCAACCCATACTCCTCAGTTCGATGCCCTATCGGTACCCGTGTTTTGACCAGTTCCAACACCGAGCCACAAACCCCGGACCAAGAGAATAACGGGAAATTCTGGAAGGCACCAGCAGAGAAGCAGTAATAAGCGGAAAGCTAAGAATGGTTGTAACCTTGATTCGAAAGGGCGATAGTCGCGCGAGCGAGAGTCGTAAACCAGCATCGTACCCATCCTCTCGTGCTGCCGCTTTGGACCGCAGGGGTTTTAAGCTCCGCCCTGAGCTGGAAGCCTTAAGATGGTATTGCGTTGCGTTGAGGTTTTTCTTTCGCATGGTTGTAACATGCTTGTTCTTCCCGGCTTTCTCAGTTCAGGTGCGCAGCCCAAGGGTCACAGGAGCCAAGTGTCTCACAATCTGTGGAACGGACAGATTTTTGGGCCTTGAGCTTCCTATGAATCCAATTCGACATCTCGTCTTCACTGGACGATGCGTTTCTCCGCATCGGTGTTTCCTCCGCCCTGAGAAGGAGAGCTGAGCTCGGAAGAACAGAACACATGCAGCAGCTTGCGCACTTCTTCAAACTTGTCCCCATGGGGACGACGGCTACGACGCGACTACGATGAGTCTTACACTGTAGTTCTTGTAGAGCTTGCAGAGGTACCGTGCGCTGCCCCGTGTTCTGCGACTTCCTTACGCAGGAGACTTGCCTCAGCCCAAGCCACCCGGACTTACAGCTTTGTGCTACGCATGATCGAATAAGGATAACGATGACAGAAATTCGGATCCAGAACATGACAGGTGCCTTTCTTTTGACGAAGCTTCCCCCTCACGCAAGCAGGGCATATGTTCGTGGTGTCGTCGCTGGCTGAAACAAGACAGCTAAGCTTTGCCTCGGAGCGAATGATGTGGTTGGGGTAAGCTGGGTTAGGGTTCCTGAGGCATGGCCTCGCGTGGGCTCTTCCCGGGGGGGGACTCGATGCGGTGCTCCGTGTCACGATGAGTGGAGAGAGTGTGTGTCCCGACGAACTCACATCAGATCATCCTGTATCGGAAACCCAATGTTGCACATTCGTGCAGCTATCCGAAACGAAGAGCCCCATGAATGTCCCATGAAGATCTGGCATGCACGCTTGGGATGTCTGGAAAGCCCACGACCCCGACCTTAGGTTTCGATTCCAGTGGCGAATGGCTGAGCTCGGAGAAGTCTTGCGCCCCTCGGATTTCTCGGTGCGCAACTGCCTCATATGGCATGAGCCCGTGACTCCGTGATTTGTTGTTGTTGCTGCTGCTGGTGTTGTTGTTGGTACAGACAAAAACAGCAGCCCTTAACTTATGCGAAGTAGAAGCCAATTGGGAATGATTCCGGCGACCGCATAGAGTTTTAGGGAATACAAGCCATGGTTTACACGGCATCTGCCCCGTGATAGAAACGTGGTGTAGGCTGGGTGGTTGTTGTAGGGGGAGGGTCAAAACAACAGACGGGGCTCCAGCTTTTGTCTGTAGGAGAGAGACAAAGGCCCTGCGGAAATCAGGACTTTGTCTTTTCCTCCTGGTACAGACTAAAAACTGGAGACACCCCCTTTACAACAACCGCCCAAATTGCACCACGTTTCCACCTCATGGGAATCTGCGAAACATGGGACGGTTTTCATGGGTTTTGGAAGGGATTCAATGGCAACGTTGTCATGTTGTCATGAGGTTTTGAAAGGTCTAGAATTTTCAATGGTCTTCATTGGATATCAAACGGTTCAAAAAGGATTTAGAAGGGTTTGAAGGGTTTTATGTGATGTTAGAGGGCTTCAGTGGGATTTTGAATGGCTTTAGTAGCAGTCCGAAGGGTTTGAAAGGGATTTTGAAGGAGGGGGTTGGAAGGGTGTGTCAGAGAGTTTTTGTGGTGTTTGGAGAAAGATCTCAATGCTTTGGAAAGCGTGGGGTTTACGCACTGCAGCCCAATCTCAAAACCAGGAGACCGCAAGTTCTTGAGCCTAGGCCTAGACACCCGCGAACCCTGGGCAGAAAATCCTTATGTTTGAAAATACGCTGAAAATACTTGGAAGCCCTTTTGATAATCCTTGGAAATCACCTGAAAATCTTTCGGAATACTTTGACGATGCCTGGAATCATCTGAAAATCCTTTGGAATACTTTGAAAATGCTTGGAAAGCATCTGAAATCCTTTGGAATACTTTGAGAATGCTTGGAAATCATCTGAAAATGCTTGGAAATCGTCTGAAATTTGTGGAAACCATCTGAATTTGTTGACAATCTTGGACGTCTTCTGCAAATCCTTCAAACCCTGTACACCATAGCCACTGTGTTGTTGTTGGGGGGTAAAACAACATGACCGGACTCCTGTTTTCGTCTCTACCTATGTACAGAACAAGCAGGTATATTGGTTGCTGCAGTTTTTGAGTGTACCTTGTTGTTATTGACTCGCGTTTCTCCTGTGTTTCTGCCGAGTCTATTCCGCAAGTGTCGTGTCTTCCTGATTTCTTTTGCTCTGTTACCATCCTACCTTGAGGCTTACTTAGCTCTTGCGACAGTCGGGTTCGGGCTTCGCAGTGGGCAAAATGTTCACAGACGAGTCACTGTGAATCCGGGCTGCCAATGCCAACTGAGCCCCTAATCCACTTTGCTTTCGACAAAGGCAGCAAGGCTGTTAAGCTATTCCTTCAGCTTGCCTTGTAAGTCTTTCAAGGCTACTTTTCGAGTCTTGCATGGTCTTGCAAAGCTTGTGGATACTCGACAGTCCCTTAGAGTCGTGAAAAATCGAGAGTACAGTCAATAGAGCTCCGTGCTGCACAAACCTTGAAAGCCTTCCCTGCGCTCTCTGCGGGCTCCCGTCCATGCATGTCGACCTGCCGAAACCCCAATTCTGAAAGGTTCCTTTGGGGCAACCCTGCCCCTGCAGCGGGCAGAACTCCTTCGCCTGTACGGTGACCGCCACTCGGAAGCAGTAATTCTTCCTAACCTTCCCATGCTTTCTACACGGAGTCCAGGCGAACCTCAAGCCAATGCTATTATTGAGGATGGAACCGTGCACCCTACAAATGACAAGGCTCCCAGCGGTTCTTTCCAGCTCCGACTTTCTGTTTCTTCGGATCTCTCAAAGTCATGGCAGAAACTTGAGAGAGTCATACTGTTCACCCAATAAGCCTGTAACCTCCCTCAACGAGACAGGACCACAACCGCCACCCGGAAAGAGACAACAAGCCAATGCAGTGCGAAGCTATAATACCTAAAGTTGTTAAGCGTTCGCACCCACGGCGAGGAGTTTGGATTCACCTACACAGATTGCCTGCCAATTGGAGGCCTTGTCGTGGCCACGCATTCTATGTGAGGGCTTCAGAAAATTTAGCGGTGCACTGCCTTCGTTTGTGGCAACTCTCGGCTGGCTGCCGAGCTTGCCTCTACCCTCGGCATTGAACCCGACCGTGCCAGCGCCTTGCAGACCCGACCTTAAACTCTGCATGTTATACAAATCTATCTGTCTCTCTGTCTCTCTCTCTCTCTCTCTCTCTCGCCATATATATATATATATGTATGTATGTATGTATGTATGTATGCACGTATGCGTCTATCGATCTACCTATCTATCTATCTATCTATCTATCTATCTATGCATGTATGTATACAGGGAGAGAATTTTGTCTATATACATATATGTATATCTATATATATATATATATATTGTGTATTTGTGTATGTATTAATGTATGTATGTATGTATGTATGCGTATACATATACGTATATGCATATACAGATACAGCGTGCATGTATCTACACAGTCTAACGCATACAAGTTGTATACGAAGAAGATGTATCCAGTCATCCGAAACTCGCTCAACAAGCCTCAACAGTTGGAGATTAGCGAAGAACGCGCATCAACGACCCTGGAAGGATTCTGCCCAGCCACGTGCACCGCCAACCAGGCCTTCCGGGGTTGTTGCAGGGGTGTGAAATGCATGCGTAGTAGCATGGCATTTATGTATGTGTACAACCTAGATTCACGCGCACTTACTGCTTTCATTCGCACTTAGTTGTTCATCCATTTGTTTTCCAGATCAGGGTTCGCATATGCCACATGCGCACAGTAAACTTGTTTTGCAGCTTTAGTCCTAGAGGCTATGTCTATGTGATTCGGACGTTTGGGCGGGACTTGCATTGTGTTTCCAGTTCATCAAAGGCGGGCTTGTCGAGGAGAGCCGCGCCAACAGCTAGGATGCATTTCAGACGCAAGGTCTGCAAGCCTGGACTGGGCTGGAGACCGTGATCACGGAACAAAGATGGAGGGTGCTTTTGAGAGCCCACATTGTAGCCTTTTGTTGGCCTAGCGCTCGCTGCATCGAGTCCAGTCTCTAGCGGAGGGGTGGTCTTCGAAGAGCCTGAGACACCCTGCATATGACACCTGAATCCAAAGCCAAAAAACCTCCTGCAAACTCTGAAGCCACCCCTGAAAGCCTCAAGCCGTGACAGAAAGCTGGAGCCCAGGGACTTCGAAACCCTTGAATAGCTGTGATAGCGAGCACGCTAATCAGGGTGTTCGTTCGTGCTTCTAGTTCATAGCAGCTGAGAAGGCTCAGATTAAACGGAAGACCCATTTTCAAGTTTCTTCTGAGACAGGTCGCTTGCCCCAGTGTGGAAGACTATCGACCGGACGGCGCCTTCCTAGGCCGATTGGAAGAAAGTGGACTCCTTTCAGGGAGATGGTGAGGTGAGTTCGCAGATTTCTACCATGTTTGCAAGATCCAGGGCGTCAAGGAGCTCTTCTACATCAGGCTTGCCTTTCAGGTGGCTTTTTGGACGTACCCTACTTGGTTTGGTCATGCGCCCAGGACTCTGAGAAGGGACCATACCTGCTGTTTAGGTCTGGTTCCTGGATGTAGGCATCGCAACGGGAAGTGTTCCAGGTTTAAGCTTGGACTGTGAGAAGACATCGTTTGCTGTTGCGTTCAAGTTGGTTGACGTCGATGTTCGAGTCAAGGCCAAGGCTAGTAGCGCTTCATGGCTGATGGCTGATTGCCCCACGCCCAGCAACCCCGAGCCCAGTGAACCTCGTGAAGCCTCTTGACGACCCATCTATGCCAGTGCCCCGAACCATCCACCTTCCCCAAACCTACACTCCTGAACGCCCTGGAAACCTATGCTTGACGACTGCCACACCATTACTCAGCCCTGCATCTCTCCAGGAACTGATACTGACGCGGGGTTAATAGGTTTAGGCTTCATAGTCCGGTTTATTGATATGCTCCGAAATGTTCCAAAATGCCAACAAGTTCCGAGACTTTGTGGAGTGCCAGCAGCCCCGCTTTTCCCACTATACTGCATGCACCCTCAAGCCTAAACTTCTCCCCTTGAACCCTGTACTCAAAGCCTCCCCGAACCATAAACCTCAAATCCCAATCCGGAAGCCGAGGATTTAGCGATCCCAGCGTGCAGTGCGCTGCCGACCTCGCCAGCTGCTTCGCGGCTGATGTAGGGATTAGTCAGTACATACACGCTGGTTTGAGGCTAGGGTGTTGGTGTTGGGTTTAAGGTTTTGCCTCGGGAGATTCCATACTTTGGATATAGGGCAAATCCCCGTAGTAAAACAAAGATGGACCCAACCTTTTTTCCTCGGGCTTCCGTATACTTTGCGAACATCCTAGGGTCCCAGAGCTCTTGTTTAAAGCTCCCATGAAGAGAAATGGAAGGCCAACTGCTTTGTGGGAGAGTTGCAGGGTTCTGGTTTCGAGTTTCGGGTGGAGGCCTTCTGAATCTAGAGATCCATAGGATGCATGTTCGACGTTCGGGTTCGCTGCGGAACCAACCCCCACTCCTGGAGGAAGGCCAGATTTCGAAGATGCGGAGGCCAAACTCAAGAACTCTTCGCAAGCATCATTTAAACACCCTGAAATTTGTATCCAGAAGCCTTAGGGTCTTCCCGCCACCTCACAGCCGATGAAACCTCCGAATACAGACCCAAAAAAAGTCTGTTCCAAAATACCCTCCAAGTCTTTTCTTAATTTCTCAAAGCCCCAACATTTGCAACCAAAGAGTCCTGACCCTGAACCCCCTATTTTTGCCCCTCGAGGCCCCTGCGGCAAGGAGGCGGGGACGGGATGTCGAGCTGGCTGGGGCTCCACAAGACTGGGTTCTTGCTAGGGGGCTTAGCTTAAGCTACTAAAATGAAGCCAGATTCTTTACTATAGATCCTCATTATGGTAACTTGCATCAAATTCCTTCAGAAGAGCTCCACAAGATTCTCAAAGCGTAGAGTTGCAGAGCTACCTCCGGCCGTTGTACCGGGTTTGCCTGTCTTGCGAAAGCGAGGTGCCACAAGGAAAAACGGAGAAGCTCCGCCCCACCCAACCCCTACCCCTAAAAAAACCCTAAACGGTTGAAGAAACCAATGCTCGAGTTACTTGGTGCCCCAGACGTCCCGAACGGTTCTGCGTGTAAGTTGCGTGAGTCGCCAGGATTCCAGTTCAGCTAAACCCGAAACCCACACAACAAAAAGCAAAAACACAAAAAACAATCGAAAGGCCAAGAGCTGCCCGAACTCCTTCCTCCGTTGCATCTTCAAGGAGCGAAGGGCCGGGGCGGGGGCGTATGTACTTGGTTCTGTCATTAGGGGTCCCTTTAACTTGTAGGGTCTTAGAAAGGAAGCGTTTTTAGGATCTACGGGCTTGTTTTTTTTTTTTGAGGGGGGGGG
>CAJNJA010070164.1:6765-22316 GCA_905231915.1 Symbiodinium necroappetens
AGGAGCAGGAGTAGGAGTAGTAGTAGGAGTAGTAGTAGTAGTAGTAGTAGTAGTAGTATCAGTTCAAAGCCATCGAAAGGGTTTAGTGCATTTAGGGTGTGGCACTCAAGCCTTAAAGCCCTAAACCCAAGCCAAACCAGAGGTGAGAATGCGGACAGTGCTCGAAGTCTCGGACACACCGGCGCTCGGGCGATCAAGGCCGGATGTCAAAGTTCCAAGAAGCTTCCCCAGGGGGCCAGCCCCGAGTGCATCATGTACGAAGTGGCTCGTTGCAAGGTACTCCTGGTTCCAGTCTAACTTGTGGGAGAGGCTCGGCCGACGTTCCTCAAGTTTTGGACTTCCTACTTCGACAATCTTTTGTAAGTCTTAGTCTTAGTAGGTAGCCCAAATTCTGGATTCATAAAGGCACTAGATGCTGGAGGGCTTAAGGTTCAGGCACCAAGCCCGAAAGCTGTGTCTTTGTTGGGAAGAAGCCTTTAAGGTTGCAGGAAGCACTAGCCCGGAGTTCCTCGGTGTAAGGGATTTCTGGCTTCGGGTCCCTGCGTCAAGTTCAGCTACGGTTTCGGCCCACGATGCTGGAGATCTTCGGTCAGCTGCCCTAAAGCCGAGACTCCAGCAGATGCCCACAAGAAGGCCCTAAGTCTAAGCTCTTACCGAAGCTTCAAGGCCGCTATGATTGGCATCGAAGTCCTTGCGGGGTCCCTCATGACGCTTCTGGAGAAGCTGAGCCCTGGTGGAGGCCCTGGTTATGCTCTGCTTCGAAGTGAGGGCTGGGCTTGTGGGGTTGAAGTTAGGGGACTGAGGCGCTTCAAGCTTAAGGTCGACACACGCGAAGCCTCAAAAATCCTAAACCCCGAACCGAAAGTGCAAATCCTAAACCACAAAGCTCGTTTTTCGACCCCGAAGCCTTGATCCCAGGCGCCGCCTGGCGAACCTGTGAGCCGCCATCGGAGCGCGGCAGTTCCCCCCGGACCCGACGTGCCGAATCTCGACGCCAGCAGCACTCGGTTTCTGGCACGTCCCAGCATCCCCACGGGTTTGAGAAGGGGCGGCCTGTAGAGAGGATGCTCAGGCTCACAGATGGAGCCGTGAAGCCAAGAGGCTCTGCCTCTTGCTGTCCATGCCTGTCGACCACATGGCGGTGACATCCAAGGGCAAGCTTCAGCAAGATCTTCCATGCACGGGAGCTGCGCAAGCAATTCATGAGAGGCATTCGCCGCAGCTTTCGTAGAGCAGAAAGAGAAAAGCCCGAACAATTGTCGGCAATGGAGGGTCGAGAACCACCAACAATAGCCCACATTCGGCCCCTTCTAGAAGTATGGCAGAATACATCCCACGACCGCGTTCTGATTAGTACGGCCCCTGAATTCTGTTTAGTACAGAAGCTCTAAAAACCCTCGTCTCTATTTTTTCGGCATTCGCCTTACAATCCATGCATGTCTTGGCTGACAGAACGCTGAGCGTTCACGTCGTGCTGTGAAAACGAACTCTGCTATCAAGCGCTGCTAGCAAGATTTGAAAAGTGCTCACAGGTTTTGGGGAACCTGATCAAGAATTTCTGGTTTTGTTTGGATTCTCAACATGGATCCTATGATTAACCCGGGCATCCAAATCAGGTTCCTGTACTAAGCAATTGTGACCTGCGAGGCATTGAAACAGACGCCGTGCCGAGATCGAAGGAAGAAGCTTGCATCTGACATGCTAGTATGTAGTTGCTGCAGTTGCTGGCAGTCGAAAATAAATGCTATGGAAGAAGACCATCCATTGGATCTAGTTCCAATTGCATGTTTCCTGCGGACCTTACCGAGTGTCTAGGATTGGGAAATGTCCACGCTGTACAGGTCACTACGGTCACTTCTGCAATGGCCAGCAGTGGTTCAGGAATGTCGATGGTGTACGTAGAAAATTTCGGTGAAGTTGCCTAGAGCACACGCCCCCTCCCCTCCCCACGTGACGAGTCCATGAATCCCTCTCTAGGCCGATGTGCGAGCTTCATGTTAGAGATACGACGTTAGTAGTGAGGCTGGGAACCTTCTGCGGGCATTCAGACGCGTCCCTTTGACCTCTGTGGAAGCTGGGGTTCCTCTCAGCCAGATCCTAGCTCTGGTACATCTGACCACGCAGCTTTGTGAGCCAAACGTCACAAAGCCTTGACATGACTAATTAGACAGCTTCTGCACTGCCGCCTCAATACCGGCAACGAAGTTCTGAAGGCAGAATCGTGTAACCGGCGCCCTGCCGCACATGTGTCATTGAAGCTGATCGGGGTGCCTGCTATGAAGCGCTCTCCGGAGGCATCCAGGCGCCAGCCATGCACCTCAGGAAAGCTTGCGCTTGCACGTGCTTGAAAGGGTGTTTCGAAAGGCACTGCCGCAGACCTCTTGCGACTCTCAAACTCTGTGTGGAGTGCGCCTGCCTTGCCCTGCTTGTGCTGTGCAGTCAACGCCTTGTTATTTCCTGATCTTGCAGGCTCTCTTCGCAGAGGCTACCGCGGCCGATGGGTCTTACGTGCTGAGCTTTACCGGAAAATGCTCAGGAGACTACTGTAGACTTACTATGGTGTCGATGTGGTGTTGCGCTGAGCGAGTGTGAGATTTGGTGAACCCCGGACAAACATGAACCAATCATTTATTATGTTTCAGTGATCCTGTTCCCAGGTGGCTATTTCGATGGCCAAGTCAGGGCTAAGCATAAGAGCGACCACACTGGTTGTTTGCCAGCTGCGAAACGGAGTTCGATCTTTCACTTGCACAGGACAATGACATGCCTGATCGTCCTGAACCGAGGCCAGTGAGGTTCCAATTCGTGCAAATGCACCATACAGTTTACATGTACATGACTATGACATAGCATCGTACGGTGTGTGATTGCATAACTACGGCACACCACAGGCTTACGAAGGTACAAAGGCAAAATGGCTGTTAGAACCCGTGCGACAATGAACGTGAGGGAATTCGATGCATTTGTAACTTCCCCCCGTGGAGCCATGGTGTGGACAACTGTTTCTTTTCTGCGCGCCGCATTTTTCCTGTTTGTGGGTACATCTGCTCAGATCATCGTGGGCACAGACTTGGCCTTTGCAGCTTTAGCAACAGACGGAAGCGTCACCGTGTGGGGTCCCAGCCAGTATGGTGGCACCCCTTCCGCGGCCATCGCCGCAAGCCTCTCGTCAAACGTGCAGACAGTTGTGGCTTCAGGTGGGGCATTTGCAGCCCTCAAGACGGATGGCAGCGTGATTACATGGGGCGAGGGGTGGCGTGGAGGCGATTCAGGTGCAGTTGCAGCAGAGCTCACGAGCGGGGTCCAACAGGTTGTAGCCACCAGAGCTGCGTTTGCCGTAATAAAAGATGATGGCAGTGCATTGTCTTGGGGCAGAGAGGATTGGGGTGGGACCTCCTCTGCTTGGGGGAGTGGGGATCACAGTGGGAACTCTGTTTCCAGCCAACTGCAAGACAGTGTGGTGACAATATTTGCTACCGGCTATGCATATGCAGCCTTGAAAGCAGATGGGAGCCTGGTGACATGGGGCCACCCTGATTATGGTGCGCGCCTGACAACGCCAGCAGATGTAACCGCGCTCGCCAGCTCCGGCGTGGTAGCAGTTGCCAAGAATGGCTATGCCTTTGCTGCCCTGAAGACGGACGGCAGCGTGTTCACCTGGGGAGACGCAACCCGTGGAGGAAGCCACGCTGAACCGGTCACCTCCCAGCTAGCAAGTGGCGTTGTGTCACTTGTGGACGGCATCAAGTTTGGGGGACGCGTGCTGGGTGCTTTGAAGTCAGACGGCACAGCTCTGGTGTGGGGGAACGAGGCGGGAGCTTCAGGTGTCTTTACGAATGTCAAGAGCCTGACGCTCTCGGGATGGGCTGCCGCCATCTTGTACAATGATGGCACAGTTGGTGTCGTGGGCAACAGTGGCTATGGCGGTTCTGTCAGTGCTAGCGTATCTGCGCAGCTGACAGGTGTGGAATCTATCTACGCAGCTTATGCGGCTTTTGCAGCCGTGAAAGCTGATGGGAGCGTCGTCACTTGGGGAAGTTCAGGGGATGGTGGAGATTCCAGCTCCGTGGAAAGTGATTTGATGTGCTGCGTTCAGGAGATCTTCACCACAAAAACGGCGATGGCTGCTTTGAAGTCAGATGGCAGCATTGTTGCCTGGGGCCAGTCTTCCGGTGGTGGAGACACGACGGGTGCAGACGTGTCTTCCGGCGTGAGAATCGTCTACAGCACCTTGGAAGCCCAGCATGGGGCGTTTGCTGCCGTCAAGTGGGATGGCTCCGTGGAGGTTTGGGGATTCAGTGATGCGACTGGCGTACCCTCCTCACTCAACCTTGGGACAATCACTACCACATCCGGCAGCACCACACACACAGTCAGTACGTCTACAGCTTCAACCTCCACAGCAACTACTATTTCTACAAGCTCTACCAGCACAACCGCAACATCCAGCAGTTCAAGATCTACTTCATCCACGAGTTCGTCCAGGAGCA
Source organism: Symbiodinium necroappetens (assembly GCA_905231915.1). Lineage (NCBI taxonomy): Eukaryota > Dinophyceae > Suessiales > Symbiodiniaceae > Symbiodinium > Symbiodinium necroappetens. The sequence continues at coordinate 11,256 of CAJNJA010070164.1, forward strand.
CTACAACCACCACATCGACTTCATCAACAAGTGCGTCCACCAGCTCGACAGTAAGTACTAGCACAAGCACCTCCACGTCGACGTCTACATCCAGCAGCTCTGCTACTACCACTTCAACTTCATCAGCCAGTTCTTCGAGCACTACAAGCACGTCTACAAGCACAAGCACCTCAAGCACTTCAATGAGCTCTACGACTACCACGTCCACATCCTCTACAACCAGCACGTCGACCGCTACAACCCGCACATCGACTTCATCAACAAGTACATCTAGCACTTCTGCCACAAGTACGTCTGCGAGCACAACATCCACGACTAGTTCATCTTCCAGCACGACAAGCACGTCGACCGATTCCACCAGTACGTCCAGCACCTCCACGACCAGCACGTCTAGCAGCACAGGCACCACATCGACTTCTTCAACAAGTACCTGGAGCAGCTCGATGACAAGCACCAGCAGCACAAGCATGTCAACCTCATCGTCAACCACCTCCAGCGGGTCCTCAACAAGCACGTCCAGCAGCACAACAACCCGTACATCGACTTCTTCAACAAGTACTTCTAGTCGTTCCACAACAAGCACGTCGACAAGCACCGCCTCCACAACCACCACGAGCACATCAACTTCGTCCAAGACCACGTCCAGCAGTTCCACGACAAGCACATCCACAAGTACGAGCACAACGTCAACTTCTTCAACAAGTACATCGAGCAGCTCCCCAACAAGCACCTCAACCTCGTCGACAAGCACTTCCAGCAGAAGCTCCTCAAGCACCTCCACAACAGCCACGAGCACCGCATCCACCACTACAACGACCAGCTCCACAACAAGCATGTCCACCAGCACGTCGAGCAGTTCCAGCACCACCACAACCACAAGCAGCTCCGTCACTTCAAGTACCAGCACTTACAGCAGCACATCTTCTTCAACTTCAAGCAGCTCGGTGTTTACCTTCGAGTGCGGTTGCTAGTATCGGCTCTTTACGGACTTCCTATTCCTCCGACACATCCCGACGCTTGGAACTCCCTGTTCACTAGCTCCTGAAAGATACGTCTACATCCTAGAGCCGAAGGTGCTTGCTACCACTACTGCTCTCCTTCTCCTCGCCACTGCGCTACACCTGCAGTTTGGGAATGAAGCCAGGGGTCAGTCACTGACCAAGCCTCCAAATTGTTGTTGTTTGTTGTAGAAGCCAAAGGATACTGCAGGGACAGGTTACCAACCTAGCAAGCCAGTAACGTGGCTTTCACACAGGAACCATGGCTAGTGTACCTCTAGTTTCTAGTCACAGATCCTTGTAGTTGGATAGACTTACATTCCTCGCAAGACTCCTGGTGCTGGCCAGAAAATTTCCACTGAGCTTCCTGCAACTCCTCATTGCTCGAATCACGTCGCTCATGTTGGCACAAGAGTTCGGTGATTCCCCTTTGCCCACAATCCACTGGGAGCCTTGCGCGGTTTGCGGTTTTTTCGCCCAGATCATAGTAGAGTATTTCTAAATCAATATGTTGCACCCAGATTGGTGAAAAGGTCCTTTTTTTGATGCATTCAGCCGACTAGAGCAGGAGCAGCCAACTGCTGGGAGGGCCCTCCTCGATGTGTTTCTTTCTTGGGTGCCGAAACTATGAAGGATCTGACCCCACAGATGCCTTCTATTGGATTCTATAGCGTATATATGTGTATCTGTATATCTACTGGAGTACACAAAGAGTAGCGTAGGGTGTGATATACCCACTCCCACGAGCCCTGACTTTTGAAGCTGGAGGTCTGTTGGAAAGAGTAGTCATAGTCATCGCAGCAGGTACTTCCACTACGAGTACTTCCTCCACCAGTGGCAGTTCCACATCGACTTCGCCTACATTGTCTACATCCTCGACCTCGAGCTCGCCTACATCCACAAGCAGCACCAGCACTTCCACTACGAGTACTTCCTCCACCAGTAGCAGTTCCACATCGACTTCGTCTACATTGTCTACATCCTCAACTTCGACGTCGAGCTCGCCTACATCCACAAGCAGCACCAGCACTTCCACTACGAGTACCTCCTCCACCAGTAGCAGTTCCACATCGACTTCGTCTACATCAACATCCTCGTCAAGCACATCCTCAACATCCAAGTCGAGCTCGCCGACGTCCACCAGCAGAACCAGCACCACATCAACTTTGTCTATGTCACGCACATCCTCAACATCGACATCGAGCTCCTCTACCAGCAGCAGTACCGTTTCTACATCTTCATCGAACACCTACTCCAGTTCTACGACAACGACAGGTTCTACGTCTTCAAGCTTTTCCAGCGCCTCTACGACCAGTAGCAGTTCCACGACATCGTCTTTGACATCAACTACCTCGACAACCACGCTGACAACGCAAACTTTCACCGAAGGGAGCTCGGAAGTTCTCGCTGCTGAAGTCAGCAGAAGCATCCAGGCCGTCAGCATGCAACAGGAACGCTCCGTCCAGGACGTCTTCAACATATTGGACGACCTTGCGTCGCTTAACCAGACTCAGATGAACGAGTCCGATCCCGACTTGCTGCTCAAGGTGGTCACCAAGGCCTCCGACGGGTCCGACATTGGGACCTTCGCTTACCGAGTCGCTGACAAGCCCGTGGAAGTGGCCTTCGAGACTGTCGAGGTAACATAGGGGCCTACATAATTACCAAAACTATTTTTTTAGCATAGTATCCCCCAAAGCCCGATTCTAATTATTTCGACTGTGGAGGTCGAGTTGCCGGCGGCTGCATTGCGATCAATGCAGCAAGACCCAGACGATCCGATCGTGCTCAGCTTGACGAAGTTTGACAACAACTCACTTGCCTACAAAAAGTTGGAGAGTTTGGCCCAACAGTCCGACACGCGACTCCTAGCTGAGCCTCTGAAAATGGCTTTCTACAACGCAGAAGGTCCCATCACCGAGTTCTCTGCCGATCCGGTGACGATCACCATGGAAGCAAGCGGCTTGAGCGACATCAGAAGCTCTACGACTGCGCGTCGCCTACACACAGAAGTCGAGCCTGCCTGCGCTTTTTGGGACGACACTGCGAACGAATGGTCGACGATCGGAATGACCCTTGCAGAGTCTGCAAATGGCATTGTCACCTGTGCAATTAGGTTTGACCAGTTACCAACCATCCCTGGCACAGAGGAGGATGTGGAGGCCGGAGTGGAGGCAGTGCCTCCTCGGAAACCCAGCCTTTTCAATGTCATCGCTCGGGCCTTCGTCGCGACATTTGGGTGTTCTGCAGCGGCACAGATCTTCTCCTTGGAGGGCTTGGAAGCGCTGGTGGCGGAGAACCGTGGTTGGGTCATCCGATGGCCGGCCATCGCCACCTGGATCACGATCGTGGCTGCCATCGGCCTCCTCTTTCGCGCTCGACGAGCCGACAAGGAGTACGAGCAGAGGCTTCAGAACCTGCTCCAGAAGGACACGGCGTGCCAGCTGCTCGTGGAGCAAGCCGAAAAAGAGTTTCTTCTCTTCACGAAGTATCGGCAGCTGATGAAACTCCATCAAGACCTCCAGTCTTTGGGTGTGAAGCGAGTGGCGTCCGAGACTGTGCATTGGAGTATGGTCCAAGCCCAGCTAGGCGTCGACTACGAGTTCCTCCACTCCCTCTACATGGTCAGTGGCCAGACTGCGCTCCACCGCGAGGCCAGAAGTTTGTTAGAGAAGTTCCATGCTGGCGACGTCTTCTGGCAGCTGCGTGCCTTGTACACCACCTACTGCCGGTGGTCCCAAGTGCTGGAACCTGCCTTGCGAGTCACCTGCACGGAGCGTGCCGCCGTCAGCCTCTGCAAGTTCTACAGCGGACTTGCAGTTGCTGCAGCCTTCTACAACCAGGGTGCTGCAGGTCTTGGACAAGAAGGATGTGAGTTCCTGGAGACCGACCCTGTGGCAAAAATCGTCCGCAACGTTGTAGTGGCCTGGGTCTCGGCCGTCGTCGGTCTGCTTCCATTCCTGGTCCTGATGCCTCTTTTCGAGAAGCTCCGTGGCCTTGAGTTACAAAGTCAGCACATCATCTTCTGGACATTCGTTTCTGTCTACTTCCTCTGCATGATCGCCGTGTGCACCTTCCAGGCTCTCGTCAGCTACGAGGGCGCCCTCGATTGGATGATCTCCGCGTTGTGGACTGTTACGTCGAGCATTGTGTCTCCCATTGCAGCCGCTGTCGGAGTGCTGCTGGTCCTCAGGGCCACCAACATCAACCTGGATGAGCACCTTCCTTTCGAGCCTCGGGATGACCAGCGATACAAGGTCACCTTGCGGAAGATGGCGGTCTCAGGCAGCGACCTCCTTAAATGGGTGGAACGTGACCGGTCCGAAATCTTCGCCCGCTGGGAGATTGCGGGGCACCCAGAAACCGCCGCTTTTGAAAGCAGCAATGGGTTCATCTGCCTGGACGGCGTCACCAAGCAACACGCAATCCTTGCGTCAGTCTTCGTCAAATCCCAGTCCCACTCAGTGCGCCTGGTGGGCCATGCCGTTCTTCGTGGTGACTCCTTCATAGACCACGGGATCGATGAATTGATTCCCCTCTACCATCGCGGGCAGAAGCTGGAGGATGCCTATGTCCACGTTGCCATCGAGCAGCCTATTTTGAGCCAACTAGAGAACTTGCCCAGAAGCGGTCGGGGCAGCATCCACATGAGAACGTCGCGGAGCAAAGCAGCTCCCCCTGTTGCCGTGATGCAAGACTGCGACCTTGCCGGTATCACTTTCGAGAAGGATGAAGTCGATTTCATGGGCGATGAGAGCTTTGAGAATTTCCCAAGGAACCTTGACCACTGTAGAATATCTTTCCCTGCAGACGATCTGAACCAATTAGAGAGCTTGGTGAGAGCATCGGGGAGCAAAGAAGCTCTCCCTGCTGTCCAGATGCAAGAATGCGACCTTGCCGGTATCACTTTCGAGCAGGATGAAATCGATTGCATGGACGAGGAGAACTTCCAAAGGAAATCTGGCTTCAACGAAGCAGGCACTGGTCCGGCCAACGACGACGAGCCCCACGCGGCAGGCATCGGCGACATCGGCACGGATGTCGCGGTCGTCCCAGGAGTCGCAGACAGGCCTGGCCAGCCCGCTGCAGCAAACAAAGGCATGTACAGAGTCGGAGACCCTGTGCTTCTTCAACTGTGTGGCAGGCTCCTGGCAGGAGCTGTGGTCGATCCAGGCTCAAGCTCTGCGACAGTCCTTGTCGATGAGCAGCTTTTTCCAGTCGCCCTCAGGCAGCTGATGCCAGCCTTCGAAGAGTTCGAAAGGGTCCAAGTGCTCTTGCAAGGTGAGCAGTCACAGCCTGGGCGAATTCTACAAGAGGTGACCGGAGGCTTCCGCGTCGAGTTGGAGGTCTCGGGTGGCGTTGTCGTGGTCCAGCCGGAGTGCATGCAGCGGCGCTTTGAGGAGGGCTCAACCATCTTGCTTTATCGAAACGGCTGGGTAGAAGCCACTGTCGTGCAAACACTTGTGGAAGAGAATCTGCTGCATCGAAGCGAGGATCGAGTTCAGGTGCGTTTCATGTCAGACGATTGTTCCGTGCCGTCGTGGCAGGTGAAGGCACTGCCAGGTGTCGTCTTTTGTTGATTTCTTAGCCACAATTTTCCCATGCTGACGTGACCGAGTATGATGTTGTGAAACTAGGAATCGAGGAGCAAACGATGGACTTTCAAGTTTCTGCATTCCAACCCTGTTGTTTCAGGCTTCGTCGTAGAGCCACGTGTTGGTTGCACGTCTTTTGGCAATTTTCTTTCAATCAGCTTGCATGTGCAAGAGCAAAGTAGCTTGTTTTATACGCTTGCGCAACGCCAGCAAAGCCTTCACATCCAAGATGTGCAAGAGCGTCTCAGAGTATTTTTGGTTTTTCAATAGTGGACATGGTCGGGGCGACGTCACCATCTTGAGCAAGTATACGGGGAAGAGCGGCCCAAATGTAAGCCAGGCGCCTTCAGCTTGAGGCTTCGGGTTTCAATAGCTAAATCGTAGTGTCTGGACGTGAGGTTTGGGTCGTTGGCAGTTGGCCCTTCCCTTTGCCCCGGGCTGCTCCAGGCTGTTCCGCCGGAGATGTTTGTGTTGAAGTGCAGAAAAGTTGCTGTTGGAAGCATTTCTGGCACATCATCGGGCCTTAGAAAGTTTCCAGGCTACTCGACGGGCTTAGCAAATTTTCTTTCAATCAGCTTGCATGTGCAAGAGCAAAGTAGCTTGTTTTATACGCTTGCGCGACGCCAGCAAAGCCTTCACATCCAAGATGTGCAAGAGCGTCTCAGAGTATTTTTGGTTTTTCAATAGTGGACATGGTCGGGGCGACGTCACCATCTTGAGCAAGTATACGGGGAAGAGCGGCCCAAATGTAAGCCAGTCTCCTTCAGCTTGAGGCTTCGGGTTTCAATAGCTAAAACGTGGTGTCTGGACGTGAGGTTTGGGTCGTTGGCAGTTGGCCCTTCCCTTTGCCCCGGGCTGCTCCAGGCTGTAACCGGGATATCCGCCAGAGATGTTTGTGTTGAAGTGCAGAAAAGTTGCTGTTGGAAGCATTTCTGGCACGTCATCGGGCCTTAGAAATTTTCCAGGCTACTCGACGGGCTTTGACTCGTGGTTGCTTTGGAGTTTGTGTTTCAGTTTTCCTACAATGGTATGTTTTGGCTCTTGACAGGCCAATGTGCAGAAAACCCGTTGACGAGTGCCGCATTTGGAAGCAGAAAAGAGTATCTGCACATAGAAACAAGCAGCAGCCCTTTCAGTGTGTGGAGTCTGACAGGAGTGGTGTATGTGTGAGGAATTCCAGTACCATCAGAGAGACGACGACACATCAGGCAAAAGCCTTTTGCAAGGCTCGAAGGAAAGCCATTGATGTTGAAATAAAATTGCATATTTGTGTCATTGCATCGGTGGCCATATTACGTTCAAGGGAGCTTCCTGCGTTTCGTGGACTGAGCTCACGCTGAAGGCGCCTGATTTGTGCATTCAGTCACAAAGGCCTTCGGCGGGTGTGGCAGCAAGCTGCAAACCTCCTGCGAGTAAAGCGTTCCATGCTGAGACATCAAGTCCTAAACGCCTGAACCATTCAATTTTAACCTTAAGCCCGAAACCCTTCAGTCAGAAGTCGCCTTGGTCGAATCCCTAAGCCCTCATCTCAGCCCTCTGTTCCCCAGGCTTGGGCTGTTCGCAGACATGAAAGCGGCCGGCCCTGTCAGCCCGCAAAGCGGAGTTTCGAGTCTGAACTTCAGTTGTGGGTCTGAGGTGTAGGGCTTAGGGCTTGGAGTTTAACGTTTTTGCTTTTTGCGTTTTGGGCTGACGCGACACAGTCAAACAACCCAGAGGGTAAGCCCAGAGCCCGAAATATGAACCCCGAACCGGGAACCCCGTAAGTTGAATCCCAAGCCCAAATCCTAAACCGAAAAACTTCGACACTCTGGGCACTCACACCCTGAAGCCGTAAATGCCCAAGACCCCCAAGGCGCAAGAAACATGCAAAACCGCAAAACCTCAAAGCCCTAAAGCTGCAAAGCCCTCGGAAATGAAAATGCTAGAAACTCCCCCGAAGCCCTATTTGGGTTTAGGGTTTAGGGCTATCTGCAGGCTCGAGCACGCAGCCGGCTTTTGTCCCTGGCCAAAGTCGCAGAGAAGAAGATGCTGGGCATTTGTTAAGAAGCTTCAGCTTTCAGATCAAGGACATGAATCGAGAAAGTGTGTATGCATGTATGTATGTGAATACACATACGTATATCTTAGACTTATATCTTAATAGACGCACTTATGCATAATCTGAACTTACGGAATAGATACTGTGGAGTCCTACGATGTCCCGTACCAAGAGCCAAGGATGTGCCAGCAGAATTTTGCCGTGCTCTGTGTTGACGAAGGCAGTTGGCCGCATGAGATCATGAAGGTGGACACGGGGGCAGGATGCAAGATCATGTCCAGGCGCCCGGCGGGATCAAGCCGAAACCTCAAGCCCGGAAACCTGATCCCCTGAATCCCAAACCCTGAATCCCAAACACGAACTCTAAGATGGAAGCCGTCGCCCTGAAGATTCCAGGTGCAAAGGGCTCACTCGAGCGTGCTTGATGGCCGACCACCTGGACAAGGAATCCTTGCAATCCATTCGCGACTGCTTCGATCGGCTCGTGACCTTCATGGAGTGCATTGACAGGATCTGGGTTCTTGTGAAAGGGACTTCCCGTGTGAGTGGAAATATCAAGGAAGCACTAAGAATTGCCCTATGTGTCTTGTTTAGGGTTGCCCCCAAAAGCGCCCGCACCCCAGTACATCTCATGTCTCCGTCATGTCTCCCCAGAAGGAATCGGCCAAGGATCACCCTAAACCCTAAGCCCTAAAGCAGGATCACCGGCGTCACAGCCGACCTTGGGAACTTGTGGCTGAAGCACCACTCCGCGGTTCGGAGCGCGATCACGGAGCGGCCCGTCTACCTCACGCCCATCATCCAGCCTCTTGGGCTCCGGAACTTCGGGCTTAGGGTTTAGGCTAACTTAGGGAAGTTTAGGGAACGCAGGGCTTTCTTGTGTGAATTGACGTCAGTTCTCATGGTAGGATATAGTCGACTATCTGGTTTCCTTACCATATGCTAAGGTAAGTTCCGTGCTTTCTATCATGAGCCCAGGTTGCCCATGATCTCTGCGGCTTTCAAGAGTTGTGAGCAGGTCTTGCTTATCACCTGGGGCTCCCAAGAGGAGGTGAAGAGTCTGAAGCCGAGCTTTGTCGCCGGCTGCAACATCAAGATGGACTCTTCATAGAAGAAGGAAGGCAACCTTTACCCTCTTTTGGGGTGGTAGAATCTCTTGCCTAAGACCCAAAGGCTAAGCTTGAGGTTTTTTGGGCGGATACTGGACAAGTAAGGACTTGGACCGCCTTGACATTCTGGGGGTGGATGCTTCGCAGGACTCTCGTTGGACCCGGTACCTAAACTTCGACACGGACGCAGCAGAGGATGAGGCGCTCGGTGCTTCGCTACTCAAGATGGTCCAGGAGCGCATCGGGCAGGTGAACGTGGAAGGAAAGAAGGACATGCTTATTAAGAGCATCATCGTGTCGACCCGGCTGAGCATTTTCAGCAGTTTGCTAAGGCAAGGAACGGATCTGCCGGTTTTCAACGAGCTGACGATGCTGGATCTCTTTGCTTCCGCATCGGCGCTGAGCCACTACAACGACGCCAAAGTCTTGTGTCGTTTAGAAGGGAAGCTCGGCACGAAGCGGTCACCGTCACCGAATCCTTCATCGCCTACGGCGAGTCATGAAAACTGCAAACTAGGGCTCCTCCAGTTAGAATACGAGTATCCTCCAGCTTTCGGCGACATTGATCACCCAGGAACCTTCGGCTTCAAAACGTGCCCACGGGTGGTGAAGGGGCTGACGTTCCAGAAAGCCCAGGAAGGATCCTTCGATCAGGACATCCTTGAAAATATGACTTCGGAGATCAGGCGGCTGGAGCAGGAGGGTGTGGTTGGCATTACAGGCAACTGTGGTTTCATGATGCATTATCAATGCTTCGCCCGCTACGTGTCGCCGGTTCCCGTGTTTATGAGTGCACTGATCCAGGCAGCAACGATGGCTGCCGCCATGGAGCCGGCAGAAAGAGTGCTTATCCTGACCGCCAATGCAGAAAGCTTGCAGCCTGGAAAGGACAAGCTGCTTCTTGAGAGTGGCATTCAAGTGACGAACTCGGAGAAGTTTGTCATTCGAGGCTGTGAGAATCTTCCTGGCTTCGAGGCTGTAGCTAATGCAGAGAGAGTGGACACCATCCGTGTTCAGAATGCGATCAGTGCCTACGTTTTGGAGATCATTAAAGAGGAGAACGCCAGAGAGGGCTATGGTGCCATCAAGATGATCTTGTTGGAATGTACAGAGCTCCCACACTATGCAGATGAGCTCAGGCGCATCACCGGCTTGCCGGTTTTCGATGCTGTGACCTGTGTGAATTACTTCTTCTACGCGACAGCCGCCCAGAACTGGAACACAGCGACCTTCACTCCGCACAACTTGTCCTTTTGGACATCCAACTTTGACGAGGATGGCCGGGTGCGTGCAGGTGGCAAGTGCAGCAGCGACGGCTGCGCAGCGCCTGGGGTCTAGTACCATGCACGCCGAGCTGACAAGGCAGAATTAGCATGCTCAGTGGCGACTTTGGTCAAAGACCGGGGATTTGCGATGCTTGGTAACTGGTATTGAGATCCTGTATCAGGCTGGAGTGGCGTACACGTCCTTCCCTGGATGAACATCCACTCTTCAGAGAAAAAACCCTCAACTGGAGCCTTCGCACGGCTTGCTCAAAGACAGGTAAAAATACGTCCGAAATTGTGTACAACGACTGTAGAAGGAAAAATAATACTCATGATTATCGTCATCTCACCATTATTATTATCCTCATCTCCATCATCAATATCATTGTTTACGAGCATGGGAAGGCATTCTTTATTTTTCAATATTTTATTTGATATTCTTTTAATTTATTGTATTTTGGTGACTTGTCAAAGTATTATATGAAATAATGCCTCTATTTTTTTATTCTCGTGCAAGCTATTTTTCCCTAGAGATGAATTATTATACTAAATCTTATTTACGAATCTTTTACGATTTATCTAAATACAAATAATTATATAAAAGTATTGGCTTCTTGATTATTGAAAATTCTTAAATTCGAAAAAAGCTTATATATAGAATATATTGATATAATGTCAAATTCTATTTCATATTTGAGAAGAATTAATTTTTTTGAATTCTCTATCTCGGTAAAAAGGATTTTCGAAATTTTGATAAATTGAAATGAAAGATATTAAATTAAAATTAGGTTGAAATGAATTCTGTATAGATAAAGAAAATTATGGATAACGGATTATTTCTCGGAACGTTAAATTTATATAGTGCGATATTTTTTTTCTATATTTAATCTAAAGATAATCGAAAAAATTCTTTATATTTTTGTCTTTATTTTCGCAACTTAATATAAGAAGGTTAATTCTTTATATTTTTCTAATTGCAAAAAATTAAATTTGATGAATAATTACTAGATTATTAAAATAAATTTGTCATATTTTTGACTATATTTCATATGAAAT
>CAJNJA010070175.1:0-22315 GCA_905231915.1 Symbiodinium necroappetens
GCAGCAGCAGCAGTAGTAGTGTAGTACCGCTACCAGTGGCAGTACCAGTAACAGTAGCAGTAGCAGTAGGAGTAGGAGTTGGAGTTGGAGTAAGCATAGAAACGTAGAAGGAGGAGTAGGAGTAGGAGTATGAATAGCAGTATAACAGTAGCAGTAGCAGTGGCAGCTGAGTAGCAGTAGCAGTAGCAGTACTAGTAGCCGGAGTAGTAGCAGTTGCTGCGTAGTTCTGACACTCGACTGAGGCTCAGCCAGGTTGGACCGGTCAGCAAAGGATTGATGTTTCTTTGCGCCTGGGCACAAACTCCATCATGTGTCTACTGAGCTTTGGGTCTGCGGGTCTACGTCCAAACATCGACATGTACAGTCCATGCAGCCCCGAGCTTCGAGCTCAAGTCTTGCAGAGAGGATGTAGAGAGCCGTGATTCACGTACCTGTGCTGCAGTTCGGCGTTGGCAGAGGTACTATGATCCGCTCGCGACGAAACGCCGGAACATCAGCATGTACTTTGCAGCACTCCTGGACGACGAGGACCTGACCAATTCGAGACGATGTCTAGCGACCTTGTGGTCCGTAAACCGCGAAGCCATAGCAGCAGGCGACGGATAGATCTTGACGCTTCCCACGTGTGTGTCGTGCAGTGACATTTCTCGCACAAGCAGAGTCTCAGGACTTTTATGTCGAGTGGGAAGATGAAGCCGTATTGCTCGACACGAGCCAAGTTTCGGTGGACTTTCGTGAATGCAACGAAAGTGACTTGGCCCGTTCGGACGATGTTCGTGTGGATGGCTGTAAAGTTCACCAAAGTTTTTCATTTCATCATGAAGTCCCTCCGTTGTTCCATGTTATGCCACTAAAACTTCTCGGAAGCGGCACAGGCCCGCAGTTCAGTTGATTGCTGCTTGCCATCATTTCAGTGTTTATGTCCGCCTGTCGCAATGCAACACTTCTGAGTGATTTCCCCAGACGCTAGAGAAGGACCGAATGAATAGACTCCTGAGCAGAACATGCCTGCCTCGTCAGACACTGGTCCAGTTTTGCAGACGTTGACCCATATCAGCATTGCAGCCGAAGCTGCAAAGGCGGAGAAGCGTCTGCAAGATTGCCCTTTCAGGAGATTACGAGCCTCTCATGTGCGGATTCTTGATGGTCTAGCCGGTAGGGAGGCTTGATACAAAGGGCGCTCACAGAGTCCATGCAAAGTTGAGAGGCTTTAGGAAGCGGCTCAGGCGAGAAGATGGCCTTCTACGACATCTGCGGTGGGCCGTGGAGCACCAGTCTGGCAAGGGTCTCTTGGCCAAAAGCACTCTACGGGCCTCTTCAACATGAAGTGTTAAGAGTTTCTTTTTTTCCGGCAGGGCCAAGGTACTGAAAGATCACAGGTCCCGTGAGTGCTGAGGGACGGGTTCCTGTGCGGACCTTTGACTGCTCAAATTCTTTGATCCCGAAGTAGGCAGGCGGACCACACAATGTTTTAACCAGTAAGTCGTGTTTCGAGACGAGAATCATCTTATAGATTCGCATGATGTCGCACTGCTCAGGTAACAATGGACAAGTGGATCCCACGCACTCTGATTTCGGGCACTGTTCGATCGACAAACAAGCAGAGCGTATTCAGGACCAACATCCGGAACCATGACAGGAATTGCGATCCCGTTTTCCACCCCAGTAAAGATATAGATCTATCACGACAGTAGGCACTTGAGCAGCGCAGCGACAGACTGTCAGATATCAATATTTAGCATGTTACTGTTAATGGAAACGATCATATTAATATTCTTTACTACTGGTACTATCACCATAACCAGTACTATTACTACCTACTTTTTGTATTATTGTTACTATTGCTCTTACTGTTGCTATTATTAATACTAGTACGATTGACGATTCTATGCATGAGACTATTCTACTCAAGCAGCTAAAGGCCACACGTGCGAAGCTCGCCTTCGGGCCAGAGTGAAGAAGAGAGTCACGCCTGACTGGAGAGCAACCTGGGACTTCAACCCAAATTCATCAAATCCCCAAAAGATCAAATTCCCAGCATCCCGCAGGAATCGCGATGTCACTATTATGACGAATTTTGCAGATGGACGTCTCCAGGCACTACAAGATGTTGTTCGTGAGACTTGCAGTGTGCCCATCTGCCGTGGCAACTTGGACGAGTGCATGGAAGCTGCCTGCAAATTGGATTCCTGCAAGGCGGGACGCAGAAATCAGCATGGTTCAGTAACTGAGTAGCCGATAAAATCTCACTATCAGAGACACAGTCTTGCAGTGAATGTGCTTCGAACGCAATGCACTGGCTGCAAGCTACCTGTCAAAATGCCGTCCAGGAGTGGTGTCTTAATGAGGCTCATCGCTTTTGCACAGAAGATGAGCAGAGACGAGGACTCTTTTTTTTCCAAACCCTCGCTTCGGAATGATCGGAAACGGGAGATGGGCCGAGAAGCCAGAAGCCCAGAAGCCTGCCCGTGAAGCCTCGAACCCGAATGTCCTTGCAAGGAGGACACTACCTGGGCACTGTCATTCCTCGCGGGTTGAGCCCGAGAGACGGCCGCACTTGGTTCACTCGAAAGTGGCTGCCTGGCAGGATGATGTATATTATATATTACATATTACATATTATATATCATATATCCTATATGTTATATTAAGCTGTCACGCAGTCACCATTCACTGTTTCACGGTCTACAGACATGGTACTACGGGGAGAACGGGCAACTGACCATCTCCGTATACGATGATGACTGCAATATCCTCGTCCTAGCAAGTGATTTCGCATGCCCTTTCTGCAGGCAAGAACTGTGACCTATCATGCCCTACACCGCAACAGTTCAGATACAGGACACTGACCTAAAATGCAACTGTTCTGCTGATATAGGTTTCGTGGCTGGATCTACGTCGACATTTTCCCGGAGTTCCGGCACCTTTTCACACGGGAGGTGCAGCGCACTTGTTAAGCATCTGGGTACATGCAGCTATGCTCGCGACCCCTGAGCACGTTTGCCAAGGTCGTTGTCGACATCGCTGAATTTTGTCCATATCGAGCCTTGCTTCGGAATTGGGCTAGATGCGCAGCACTTTGCACATCGCTGGTTTCAGTCGATGAAATCTAGAACGAACAGATGAACGGGATGACATTCTCTCTGGGATAGGATACAGGGCAGCTTTCGATCATGTTACCGAATGCTCAGACTTGCAGGAAGCGGGCTCTTCAGCCTGGTGAGGCTTCGTGGGGATCCATAAACGGGCGCGGTATGTGCTGTGAGAGTTTGTTTTGGGAGGCATCAGATGCTTGATAGCCTTAGCATGCCGGCGGGTTTCCAGATTCTGGAAGCCCTGGTGAGGCTGTCAGACCCTAGTTGAATCTACTCTTTGTGTCATTGAGCGACTCTTGAGCCCGCTGCAGAAACAAAAACAGAGATGTGGAGCTGGACGCGGCGTTTGACCAGAATCCGGCCGCCTGCCAAGCGCATCCGTTCGTGATGCCATGACTGGGCGCCCCCCTTGCCAAGGTTTTGCAAGCCTTGTTTGACAATTCCAAAGAGGACGGGGCGGGTACGTTGCTCCTTGCCGCTCTTCATCGGGACGCCGCAAGACCAGTGGGTCCGGCTCACCTGCCACTGAATTCCGCTCCGAAGGACTTCATCAAAATGCTACCCCTGCCGGTGGTAGCAATGTACAAGCCAAAGCTAAACGGCCTGCTGCTGCCTGCCATCAGTCCGCACAGAATAGGCCTAGCCTAGAATAAAGAGGCCTCGTTGAAGAGCTGAAGATCCGCTTAGGTCTGTCTGGCGACGGATCCGAAGTCAAGCCTCTTCAGCATGGACCTTTTCACGTACTTCGTAGACAAGATGATAGTGGAATCTCAGTCCACAGACAGAGATGGCTATAGGGCAGCACCTCTCCTGAATTCTTGACCACGTCTCCTGAGTGCTTGAACACTGAAGTTTATCTCGTACGCAAATCCAAACATGTGTTATGCTCTCGCGAGTGCACAGGCGTCTAACACCTTGGATGACCTCGTGACATGCGTTCACAGGCCAGGTTTCGTTTCCTCGCTTTCGGCCGCGGCTGGGTGAGAGTCATCTTGCTGTACAGGAAAGGTCGCTCGTTCAAGCCGTTTTCTTCATCCCAGTGTCGTGGCTCTGCGTCTTTCCATTTGCTGCCGGCCTCTTGGCAGACATTCAGCAGTTGGCGATACTCGAGCGAACTTGTCGGTCCGTCGTGGTCTGACATGTGTTCCTTGTTTCAGAAGAAGAATGTTTTAAGCTCTATCAGCGCAATGCCTAGTCATTGTCGAACTGTGGCATGTCGACTGGGGATGGGCTTCTCGAAGTGCCTGTTCCGTCAGCCGATCGATTGTGAAAGAAACGGCACGGCATCCCGGATGCCGGAGGAACCATCCTCAATCAAGAACGGAGATGCTGGAGCAAGTCGAGCAAGATAACGGATAACGATACACAGAGCTTCTTCAGAATCAGATGCGAACGCCTTGGCTCGGTTTATGCTGGTCTTTGGTCAAAAATGCATCACAGTGTTGGTTGAGCCGAGATGCATAGTGCCACTGGCGCTCGCTTCTCGGATATCCGACTCGATTTATTTTCTGGCTCCATCCATGACATCCCGACTGGTACCTCCGTACATATGCGTGAAATAAGTTGCTCAAAATGTCGAATAACGATATGCAGAGCTTCTTCAGATGTCCAAGAATGTTGCAATGCACAACATTCGCACGCACGCGCACGCACGCGCACGCACGCACACGCGCACGCACACGCGCGCGCACGCGCACACACGCACGCACACACACACACACACATTCCTTCCACGGCTTGCCACCTGAAAACTACGGAAAGTAGCTCCTGAGAAATACTGAACATGCAGCGCCAACACCCTAAACACACTGCATAGGAGCGAATGTGGATTCTCAAATACTGTTGCTTGTCAGCTTTGCCATGTGCATCAAGTGGTGCGTCCCATACCCGCAGTCGTGGTACCAGGAACACAATTGAGAACGGTAAAAAGTAATTGCAATTTCTTCATTTGTCTTGACTCGGGGTGAGACTTTACATTAGTCATTAATTCAGAGAGTTGTGCGACTTGCCAGTGAGCTCACACGACGACGAATCAAGCCACTTTCAATTCTGCGATGGGCATGGGCAACCTAAGGATGGAACAAAGCCATCACTGCTGAGCTTGGCACCGAACGAAGAGGTCTTCCAGAGTCTGGTGCACGCCCCCTGGCAGCATGCCGTCGCAAAATTGAGACCGCACACATGCCCCTGCTCTGCTCCTTGCAAGATGCAGTGGTCGAGTCCAACATACGGAACCTGTCGACCACATCTGTGAACGACAGCTTAAGCCCGGGCAGAACTTGATGAGGTCCAGGAAAAAGGTAGAGACCTGCCCCAATCGCAAGAACCCAGGCACGCTGAGTTCATGTCGGTCAAACCCCCCCAGTGTCTGTTTCCCATATCCGGCGAGGTGGCTTGAGGGAAGGTTCCCAATGTCACAGCAGCAGAGAGTGTGTTGAAAGACAAGCTCAAAGCCGAGAGTCACTGAGCCGAACTAGGTACTGCAGGGATCTCGACCACAGCTTCTAGGTGCCCTAAGGCATCGCCGGTTAGCAGACGGCGCTGCCAGGGCGCGCACACTGGGGGATAGCTGCAAAACATAACTTCATCCCCAAAGTTAAGCTACCCACGTGGTAGTGATACGCATCAGCGGCACTTGGCATTTCTAGAATGACAGCCTTTGCACAGAACAGGCTAGAAGTACAGTAGCAGGATCATGAGTCATGGTCCATTCGATTGCTACCCTTTGGCAGGCTCCGAGGCTCTGGGGGCAGTAAGATCTCAAAAGCTGCAGCGCTAGCCTTACTACCTCCCTGCAAAAGCGAGGTATGCAATGTGTCTGGCGTGCTAGAGCACGACAAGACCGTGTTGCACTTGGCCGCAGAGAAGCAGTATGACTCCGCGATGCAGCTTGCATGCTGGCCCGCATCAGATCAAGTTTTATTCTTTCCATGTTCTGACTCGCATCATTGAAGACACGGATGCGCCTAGACGCGAGTGAGGGACTGTCATGCTGCTCACGTGCAGCGTCGTGCGAGCGCACAAAGGAGAGTGCCCATCTCACCTGTGCTCACGTCGATGCTTCATTTGTTGTCTTGAGGTTTTCGCGCAAAAGAGGGAACGGCCCGATGTCAATGCTGGGTACTCCGCAACTCGGTCGGAGGGCAATTTAAAGGTGCACGTAGACGCCATCACGGCGCTCCACAACGCGTGCGAGGGAGGCTGCCCTGTTTGCGTTCAGCTGCTTCTGGACCACGGAGCGAACAAGGAGGCAGTCACCGACATGAAGGCCTTCCCCGCTTGGTTCGACGCATCCATCCACCCATGGATGTATGAAGCCCTGGCAGATTTTCGTGAAAAAGGCCACAAGCAGTTCAGATATCCAGTTCTGGTGAATGTGCGACCAATCCACTTGGCGGCGAAACGTCAGTGCAAACAATGTGTGGAGCAGCTCATGCAGCATCAGGTGGATATCAACCAAGCAGCACGTCTTGGCTACGAGCACAGTTATTACCAGCGCAGCAGCAAGACCGGGAGTTACGAGCAGGTGAACATGATAGGAGCGGATGCTTGCTTTTTGAAGCCTTTGGACCTTGCCTTAGCCTTCGGCACCCTGGAGATGGTGAGTCTATTCGTGGGAGCTGGCGCAGACATGACTAGTATCACGGTGGATTCGAAAGCCAAGCTACTTAACAATGCAGACTTTCTGAAGAGGCTGGACATCGTCAATGCCACCCAGAAGGCACTACAAATAGGTCGGTGTCAGCACTGGAAACTAGCCGATGCCAAGGGGGAGAAGAAGCTCTCTCCCGGTCTTCTGCTGCATCTCTTCTGAGACCTGGGCCATCCTGGGCCCCTGGGTTCCTTTTAGCTGGGAATGGGCAGATGGAACTTTGCATGAAGCCGCCGCGGTTATCGAGAAGCCCTTGTCAGGCATGTTGGATCTACAACCGCCCTTGATGCCTGACCCGTGCTTGCCATGCAATGTTGAAAAGCCAAGCCATGCCTGTGGCTGGAGAGAAGGATCAGGGATCAGGAGCATAGTGCCTCACAGTGTGCATAGCCACGCCTCTACCCCCCCGCGCTTCCTCACCTATGTGATGGTTGTGCTGGTTTACCGGAACTTGCCCAAAAGATCTTCGGCGCGTTGTGGGCCTGACATGAAACTTATCCGAAGTGAGTGATCGCACGTCAGGAGACCGTTCGTCAGAAGTCGGAGCCTGAGGACAGCCGGCATGGCCAGGTTTGCCTCCTTTGAGGCGTTCCAGCTGATGATAGTACAGGATGCCGGCTCGGCAAAGATCATCGTGAAGGGCTTCATGCCCCACAAGTTTTGTTTGTGCGTGTCTGTGTTGAGTTTTCGGTGCTGTCCAGGCTAGAGGTGTTGAACCCGCTATTTCGCACATTGCTGTTCGAGCAAGATCCAACTGCAGCGAGCAATTCGTTGACTTGCACTTGTGGTATTGAGTTCGGCAGAACCTTGTTTGGGCCTTTCTGCAAGGCAAGAGGAGTTCTTGCATGCAGTGAAGGAGGAACTGGTCCGTGTGCGCCCAAGATCTCACAGAATTCACGACGATGCCACATCGAACTTCACTCTTGCTGCAAAGGAGTGGGACATTGGTACAAGGACCAAGTGACGGCCCTTGAGGCTGGCGGACAATGCACGACAGGAGGATCCTCAAACCCTGAGAGATTGCGGCTTTGAAGGGTTTTCGCCAGGCTCCTGGAAGACAAGGTCTTGCCAGCGGCGGGGTAATGTGATTGCACCCCATCAGAAGTGCGTTTGCAGCACCGAGATCAACGAATATCCGCAACCCAGAGCGGGGCACCAAATCCAAAATGAAGAGGGCGCAGGGACATCTGATGTGGAGAGGCGGCACAGGGACCGACAGGCACATGGCTCGATGGATCTTTCGTCTGGAACGCAGCTGAGGTTGAACTGGTGTGTCTGTTGAATCTTCCGATTCACGACATGTACCTGCAACAGGCAAGATCAACATCTGTTCAAGGATGGTCAGCATGAAACGAGGAGTGCAGGATTGTAGATCTTGTGGGCGAGTTCGAAGAGGCTTCAGCGGCAATCATCCCGAAAACAACTTAGATTAGCTCAAGGTGCAAGGTAACGTCACCTGCCGTGCACTTCCACCGTCTGATTTCCATGTTGCCGGTTGGGCTGAGTGGACATGCGGGCCTTTTCTTTTTCAAACTGCGAGGGGCCCACAGTCTCCAGACGAGTAGACATGCATGCTTATGTTATGCACATAAGTGCTGTTGGCTGGGCCGACAGGCAGAGGTGCGACGCCTTTCCGGCGAAGATGGTGCGAGTCTCGGGGTAACGAAACTGAAGATCCCAACTGTGTCGTGAAGTGGTCAACTCGTTTGGGCGGGCGCCGAGGGCCTGGCGTCGGCGATGCGGCCCTCACGAATCTGGCGAACCAAGGCCGGGAGCCAAGGCCACCGCTGCAACCTCCTTCCATAGTTTTTTCTGAGGTCCGGCCGACATCGAGAAGCTTCACCTGAAGGTGAGACCCCATGTGCAGTCCTGCAGTCCGCAGGCACCTCGAGATGGCTCTTGATGCGTGCTCGAGGCCGTTCGCTTGACCGAATTCGTGCTTCTGAATGTGGAAGCCTTGCGCAAGATCGTGAAAAAGATGGACAAGACAGAGCCTGAGGAGCTGCGACCAGGGATCAGTTGCAACACTCATGAACTGCTCAAATTGAGGCAGTGTGGGACCAGCTGGCAGAAGGCAGGGGTCGGTTCAAAGTTGTAGGACTTCTCTGAGTGCCTGGCCTCTTCTGAGACCACGATGCAAGATGTTGCTGCTACTACGGGATTGAGACAAGCGCATTGGCTCAGGTCTTCGTGGAGAGAGACCTCAAAGACAGTCCGCTGGCCACCAACTCTGCGCAGCCTTTCAACGGGGTCCGCCGTGCCAAGCATTGTCATCTTTCGCGGCTTGTTTATCCCTGGTTGTTGCTTGCCAGACTTTCTGACAAGGCACTTGTTGCCGCCTTTCCGGTTGTGCATCTACGTTGTTGTCCTGTTGCCCCTTAAAGGAGCAGTGTTTGCTGAATGCTTGCGCTGTTTGTGGTGTGTCCAGTGGAGAGGAGAGCCAGACATGACTGAAGCCAGGAGCGTGCCAGGGCGTGCCGCCGGGCGCTGGAGGAGCTAGTAAGCCCAGAGAGGCCGGCTCTTGGCATCGGGTTGCTTTTTAAAATCAAGGGTTGTATTGTTGGTTTTTAGAAGAACTTAAACGTGTCGAAAGAGCACCCTGCGCCCTGGGAGGCTTCAGGAGATGCGGAGCAGGGTCTGGGCCCTGCTCGGCATTGAAGGGCATGAAGGGCTAAGCCCAGGGGCTACCTGTACAGTAACTCCGAGGTGAGGAAAAATGGATACGGAAAAACGCAGGGCAGGAACAGCTGAGATGATGAGCCACCAAAAACGGTTCTTCTTGGAGCACATTTGTGGCTGTGTGATACACCATATTCTTGCATTGAGAGCTGCAAATTATTCAAATTAGCGTACTTACTGACAGTGTGGGACGAGGTTCATTGTCGAGGAAATACAAAAAGCGGATCTGCAGTGTAGATCTGGCGTGAAACAAGAACATCCGCCGGAGCAATGCCCTTCAGTGCACAGCACTGAGGCCATGGAGTCGGGTGGTGTTGGGCTTTCGACGATGCCATGGTCCTGGCCCGAAGCCCAGTGTACCAGACGTCTCGAACACAGCAGATTCCGGCTCCCCCATCCTCCGACAGCTTCCGGGTCAAAGATGCGTGGGCTCACGGCCTCCAGTTGACCAGCCCAGACTTCCGCTGCACGACTGACCGAACCGGAGCGACAAGCCGCACTCGGGAGACTTTCAGTTTTCGAACTCAAACGCTCATACTTTTCCCCTTGTGCTCTGGTCCTTCAGAAGGCTTCCTATCGAAAACGGCTTGAAGCTCACCAAGTTTGCGAAGATCCTTACGCAGCAACGGTACAACATTTGTGCTGATGTGGGGTTTTCAGGCTGACAGTTTTTCCTAGTGCGCACAGCGCGCACGAAACGTGGACCGGAAGTGTATGCTGCCCTGGGACGAGGAGAGGAGACGGCACTAGGATGGCAATTGCAGAGTTCTTCGTCGTTCGTCAACCGACTCTTGAACATCTCCAGCAGGATGATATGAAATGTGCGCTTGGCTTGCTCTTCATGCTTCGGATCAATCGTTGTTTACCACTTGCATCCTCGCCTTTGAGTGGCTTCTTGCCGAGGCGGCGGACGCTTGTGGCCGTCGCACTTGCAGGTGCCGCACTGAAGTGGCCAGCACCTCAATGAGCTCGGCTGATGTTATTGTCAAAGTATTCCTTTGTGCTCGTCCCGCCGGCTATCTGACCCGGTGGTTGCAGTCACTGTTCAGGTCAGCTTTTCGACTCCCCGACGAGCCCAAATGCCAGCGGTGCTTGGGCCTGATGATTTTCACAATGCTGATGTGGGCCAAATGCTCAGAAAGTCGCGCCTTTCGTGTCTTTTCGGACATTTTTGCCCTCGACCGGAAGGTCTTGGAAGCCGCCCCCTTCGAAGCGACGGCCATGCTTCCCCGGCGGGTTTGAAACGGTGAGTCGTGCCTGAAGGCTTGGTTCCTCCGTGACAGGCTTGTGGCGCCTTTGGCCGTGTGGCTGGATGTCATGGAAGGCGATCGCCACGAGCAGGCTGCGGCTGTGCTCCATAATATAATATAATATAACATAATATAATATAAGATAATATCGTATAATATAGTATAATATAGTATAGTATAGTATAATATAGTATAATGTAGTATAATATAGTATAATATAATACAATATAACAATGCTTTCCTCGACCTGCGGCTGAGCGCAGTTGCGAGGCCAAGCTGCTCCTTGCTGCCGTCTTTAATGACTTCCTGGCAAGTTTCGGGCACCACGTCTACGCCCACGGGTCACCATCCAAGATCCGCTTCTGCCGTGGGTGTCTGATCTTGTAGATGTGTGCCAACCCCCCAATCTACTCCAACCGTAGATGCAGCTAACAGCTGTGCAAGTAAGCAAGACGCTGCCCAGAGCAGAATCGTAGCTGCTATCCATCTGCCAGGACTCCTTGTACTTGGTCCTCTCGGGCTTCGTGATGAGCTCCATTTTCTCGAAGTGTCAGCTCGAGCTTCGTAGAGCGCTCAGTTTCCAGCAGAGTACATCAGAGTACAGACAGGGTGTGACGCTCCAGAATTCCTGCTATGACCGGATAGGCTCCCTCAATGCTGCGATAGCTCCTCCACACCTGCTGCCTCCCTTGTTTTCATGCATCTTGCGCACTTCCAAACTGCACATTTCCACAGTGATGCGGCGCAGGGGTGTCCGGTCGGATCCAAAAGGGAGATCACCAGTAAAGTGAAAGTGGTCCAGCAGATGTTCTTGCGGCTGCTTTTGACTTGCTCGCACCAAATTCCAGATGGGCGGTGCGAAACCGGTCGCTGAGATCAGACTGCTGTCAGCACAGAGACTCACCATCCAGGGCACAGCCGCAACGGTCAACCTACTGCCGCCAGGTGCCGCAGCTCTTCTGCAGAGTTGGTTGGGCCGGAGGTGCTCTCTGAGATGCTCTGAGCGTCTCTGAGCTCTTGCTTTGCCAGATTTGGAGGCCAAAGTGCTTCATGCTGGCCATAATGATCCTGGGTACGGCTCCTGGTTCGAAGTCCCGTGCGTTGTTGGCTGGCCGCGCTTTCCAAGGCGTGTTCCTCTCCGCGCTGCTCTCGAATGTGCAGGGCTTGGCAGCGGTACCGACACATCGAGACAACTTCCGAAAGCATTAATGACATCCGAGCTGGCTCTCGTGCAGTCAGCTCCAACTCAGGATATTCGTTTGAGCAATGAGCCCAGTTTGGTGTATGCTCTCCATGACTTCCGGGCATTGAGCAAAAATGCATTGAAGTCCTTTTATCTTCGCGTTCTCCTGGTATGAGTTTCGGTGCTGGTAGGACAGAGTTTCTACAAGTGCTTGCGTTCACCGTCCACACATCAGTGCTCGTGTGAGTCTTTCACTGTGTACGGGTAGTATAGCACAAGCTCGCCAAAGGAAAAGGCCCCGGCAAGATTTCAATTTCAAATCTTCATGCTCCCAGAGTTGTTCTTCTCTGGCTGTTCAAGAGCGCGCCGGCGGAAGCGGCGCTGAAACCTGTTTGCCTTTGTCAGAAGTATCCAAGCCTTACCAAAATTTGTTTCGACTGCCGTGAAGGGCTCCTTTGACGCTAAACGTTGTGCCTCCCACAGGCATCGTCATAGGCAACTGCAGAGATGGGTTCAAACGGCACTGGAAATCCCGACAGAGACAGTGCAGTGCAAGGTTACAGCCCCTCTGCTCATGGTGGAAGTGCTCAAGCCACTCATACGAGACTTGCCCACTGACAGCAGGATCCTCAGAGCCTGAGAGAAAGTCTCCCACCCGTAAGCACCACATGGCCAGCCCTGCTGAGGCCGCTACTCACGGGCGCTGCTGTTGGGTCTCGCATTCTCATGCAATGCTGGACATCCCAGCATCTTCGTAGGACTTCAACTTGATCTGCCTCGTTCAAGCTCAGGTGGGTGGCATGATGACGCCCATTTCATCGCCACAAAACGTAGCATCGCTGGAGGCCTCATGTAGCCTGAAGATAAAGACCGACATGTTCTGATGGGAAGACCCCCGCAAGCTTGCGGATTCAGGTCGGTGTCCGCCTCATGGAATCCTGGTTGGCTGTTCACTTGCAAACCCGCAAACCAGGCCTTGCGCCAGCATGGCAAAAACATCACCTGGGGGGAGTGGCGCGCTCCCCAGCTCAGCTGCGGATAGTACTGTTACTATAATATACTGTACTATATTATCATATACCATACATTACGAGCTGCTCTCGGCAACTTGGAGCATTCTGGTGGCTTTTGGTGGCTGTGAGGTTATGCCTGAGCGCGCCGTTCTGCTTCTTGGCCGTCGTCATGGCTTGGCTCATGCGACTCTGGCTCTGTTGGGGATGTCAGGGGCCAGGCGGAGAGCTGCAAGCCCAATTTGTAGCAGACGAAGCCAGTTTCAAGTTTCAGTCTTCGACTTGTCCAAACCGATCCCACGGATTGCGTTTGCTTCTTGGAATCCGTGCGAATTCCATGCCGTGCTCGGTCCAAGACCTTACTTAGACATCATTGACGTCGTTTGCAAGTCTTGTGTGCTTTCATGTGAGATATCCGAGTGCACCAGACTTCTGCAGAATCTGCATCCCTGTTAACCATTTTTGCAAATCGAAACAAGATGACAGTCATTGATCACTAAGCTCCCTTCATGCTTCGTTTTCGGGCTCTTGGGTTGGATGGGTGGTCCACGGCAAAGAGGTTGGGCTCCCGTTCACCTCCCTTCATGTTTGCTTTCTGGCTCCTGGGTGGGATGGGTGGGCCGGGGGCTGGGCTCCCATTCAGCTCCCTTCATTCGAAGCCCGCTGCCGAAAATTCGGGACAACGGAGAGCTAAATGCCAGACTGTTGCTGGTGTACCAGTTCGATGTTTCTGCGGATGAGGCAAGAGGGGAGCTATGGCTAGGGCCAGGACAGCTCGTGATGGTAGCAAAGTCAAAGTCTGATCTCATGCCATTGCTATGGTACATGCAACATGACTTGACATGACGCGTGGGTGAAAGCTCCAGAGGCAGCCCGCAGTGCCCGCAAAGGCGACTCATCGTCCCGCCATGAGCTTGGAAGTCTCTCGATGGACAAAATCCCATTGCTTTAGGAAGCAAGCAGGAGACACGGGCCGACTTGTCACGCGTCGGGCTTTCAGAAAGTTCAGGTGGAATCCCACCGGTGGTCTTCGATCGGGAGGTGGGCACCCTTGACTTCCAGCTGCAGAGAGTGGTGAAAGCGAAGTAGCATGTGGCTGAGGACATGTCCTATGAGAAGCTGCTGCTTTTCGTCGGGGCAATCGTTACACTTGTCGCATTCGTGCGATCCTCAAGTTGGGTGTGGTGCGGCGCCCTTCCATCCCAGCTCCCTGACAGTGCCGAGGCCAGCGCCCAGGCAAGGGTTACACACAGTGCAGGGCTTGTAAGACTTGCCGCAGTGCTGCCGCAGGCAGCTGCCACCTTCGGGGGCACCTCTTCCATTGCGTTGCTCTTCGTAGCAGGAGCCCAAGGGACGTCTCCTTCTGTTGACATGTTCACTCTTCCACACGGTCAGGCAATCTGCGTGGGCACTGGCGGAATCTCTCGGCCTTCACCTTACCAGTATCCTTTGCATGCATCCCCATGTGCTAGTCAAGGAGGGGCGCTTTAGCAGCCTTTGCAGTGTGCTGTGCAAGAGGCAGACGTTTAACTCCTACAGCTGGCACCTCCTCTTCCTCATCGGGGGTGGCAGTGCTTTAGGCTGGATGCCTAGTGCCGGCCCCGTGTGCTCTGCGAGACCGCGTTTTAGGCCTGGCCGTTCGTCAGAGTGGCTTGCTGAAGCTGGTCACGGAGGTGGTGAGGAGGCACCGCTGAAGAGCGCATTGTCAATGCAATGCATTGACCGTGGATTGCGCTGTGTGTTACTTACTGAAGCCTGCTTTGCTCAGTGGCCTGTCGTCCTCTCCATGGCAGCTCGTGGCGGAGCTGATGCTTGCCCGGACCTCAATCCCCGACCCAAACGCGTGGACACGTTGTAGCCGGCCGCTCTCAGGTGCTCGTGGGCGCAACGACATTCGTGTCCCACACCGTCATCGACCTAGCAGACATCCGATCATCCGGTCCAGTGAGGGGCAGCGCTGATTAGCCGAGGTAGCTGCTCTCGTCTTGATGCCCTTAGCAGCGGGCCGAGACTTGAAGCTATGAAGCCCAGTTCAGCAGAGGATCAGCTGCAGGTGGTTGAGTTGGGCGAGGATGCTGGGGTTGAACGCCTGGCGGTGTTGCTGGGAGCAGCTTGACTACAGATTCGTTCTTCGCGATGCTTCATGTGCTTTTTCGCCGTCCTTAGGCCTTTGCTTGCTCAGCAGCCTGCGCTCTGCCCATGACTAGCTTCCCCAATGCTCGTACCTCAGCCCCTCTGCATCCCACTTTGCTGTCCTTGTTGCTCTGACAGAGGTGAACTCTCTCATAGCGGTCGATGACCGTGGAAAGCCCTGGCTGTCCGTGAAGCATTTCCTTATGGTGCGGGGTCGAAAGGGTACCGAGGGATTTCGAGGGTTGTTAAAATGCGACGAGGATACTGTGGACACGCGCCGGGAAGTTGAAGCATCTCGCTCTGGAGGCGGGGATCCCAACTACCCTCGCGCTGACTCTCCTTCTGATCAGTGCTGGTCGCGCCCCTGGCATGCTGCAGCATCGTCTTCAAGAGGGTAAAAGACGGACGAGTGATGCAAGACATCATGCGCCTGCATACAGGTGCAAGCGTTCTTGTGCAAAATGAAGTTCCAATTTTGCGGGAGTCTGCTGAGGTTACAAGCTGGGAGTGTGGGTGCTGAGCTGACAGCCCAAAGCCGTGGCAGTGTTAATACAATTGTTGGGACACTCTGGCAGCCGTGTGGACCTTGACCGGATCTGCCATTCGAGGGCTTCCGTGTGGAACTCACTACTGCAACGAGGTTTAGTTCAACGCTGGGTCTCCGTCCAGACAGGCTTTGCTGCTTGTGCCGAGTCGTGGTTGCCTCAAGTGCACCACCGATTGATTTATATCGAAATCCCAGCAAAGTAAATGCAGAGCGGCTCCCTCAGCCTTCGTAGAGGCGCATTCGTTTGTCTGCTTGGATCCCTTATCAACTTTGATCCCTTGTCAACCTTTGCAAGCTTCTGAAAAAAGCTTGGCCAGTTACTTCAAAACCAGCAGGTGCAATGCAAAAGCGCACAGCCACAACAGGGACCTGTGATGTTTCTTCATACCCAGTACCAGATTTGCGAAGGTCGTGACTGGACCGAAACATACATTAACAACACCCTTGCTACTTTGCCATGGTCTTGCCGATCGTGGAGGAGATTCGGCCGTTAGCAACTGGCAGTGCTCCCAGCGGCTTTTGCTGTTCGCTTCTGCTTGAGCTTGAGATAGGCCGAAGGAATCGAGGCAGGTGCTGGCCAACACCCGGAGGCCTCCCGGCACGGGCGCAGGCTGTCCCTAAAGGCTCTGGGCGATGGAGGCAGGACATAGCGAGCACCTCTCGATGCCTCAGTGTGAAAATTACGAGCCGGGCCAGGTTTGCTTCCAGAAGCTCGGACTGCGACCTACCAGACCACTACACGGAGCTGAAGGACTTGACGTGAGACAACTCACGCACGCAAGATGTACAATGTACAAGTCAGTGTGCTGTTGCGATCTTGACTGCACCGAATGGCGATATCCGGGGAAGTGGGATGAAGGGTCGGGGGTTGGATGGATTGCAAGGATTTGAGGATCATGCAACTCCCAACAGGAGCAGGCAATGTGCTCCTCGATCGAAATCAGCAAGTGACTTCGGCACCATTGCTCTTGTGCTTTCGGTTTGGAGCTACGCATATGGAGCTTCGGGGTTTAGAATCGGTCACGGGGCAGCGAACTCTTAACAGCGCGTTGTGCCAATCTGATCTGAGCCGTAAGCAACACGGTCCCGACATGCTTCATGCCGCTATGTTTGCAAGACTTGCGCCGTGCCAGGCTGAAGGGGCAGACATTCGAAACTGTGCCGAATGGAAAGCTGATGGCTGTCAACCAGAGACCCTTGTCATGAGTCGAACGGTTTCTTTGCAGCCTGCCACCAGCATGCACCTGGCGTGGATGCTCATGCAGCGCCTAGCAAGGATGCATGGTCTACGTCATGAAAGACGGCTTTTTGCGGGTCATCAACCAGAGCGGCATCGCCCAGCACCCAGGTACTGTGATTTGGTCGGTGCATGTCGACAGTATGGGGTCTGGGTGTGGTATGGGTCTTTGTTTCGAGTGTCAATGCAAGGATCATTTCAAGCTGGCGAAGTCCTCGAAGGTGCACCCTGCGAGCACTGCAACGAGTCACTGCGATGCAGTCGTGTACACTTGTTTCACTCGAGCCGTGTTGAAGTTGGGACTTGATCTGAAAACATGGTGCTGGATCCAAACGCAGGCTCGGGTGCTCGACGTTGCACTGACCAGGGACGCATCGGAAACGAAGGCAGGCCGTCCGGGAGGTCAGGACGGTCAGAGAACGGGCTACGTGGGCGTTCGACCCCTGCCACCAAGTTGGAGGAATGGATCAACATTGAAAGCACACAGAAGTGGCAATCGAGAAGACCTGGTAGTGGCTGGACGTGTGGCTCTGCGGCTTGCTTGATTGCCGCCCTCACCTGCCAGGACAGCCGCGAGGATTCCACCCACATTCTGGTGTGTGGTCAGCCCAGCTTCTCATACGATCAGCAAAGACCCACAAAAGCACGGTCAGTCTTTATCCGAATCCTTCTGCTGCTGCTGTTGTTGATGATGCTGATGATGATGGTAGCGATGGCATGATGTCGTTATCGTCATCTTTGTCGCCATCGTTATCGGCACCACCACCGTCGTCACCGCCGGCGCCCCGCGGCTACCTGCAACATCACCGTGGCCTCCGTGGTTGTCATAGCTTACACCGGGAGCATCTTTGGGCTTGGCGGCCTTGGTTCTAGGGCTTAGGGCAGTTTAGGGCAGTTTAGGGTAGGGAGGAAGCAGAAAGGACTGCATCTTGCCATACGAGGGCTTGTTGAGATCTGCGGATGCTACGTTGGGCAGCACTTCTGGCTGCAGCTTTGTCGTCATGCAAGAGCTTGAACTGAACTGGTATTGTCCTGCACTGATGTTCGCTGCATGATGTAGGACCCCTCAAGTCATATGTCCATAAGCCATGGAGACTCCACACAGGGTGACGGGGCGTGGACAACCAAAAGGAAGCTGGCAGTGGTCGTAACTCTCCTTGACCTGTCGAGAAAGGACCCTGTCGGAGTATCTTGCGAGGCTTGGATGAAGCCGGTTGCGTTACGGTCTTCTTTGTCGAGGCTTGCCGGTCGCCAAGACGTCAAAGATCTCGCACGTTGACGTTCAAGCCGGGAGGCCTGCCGGCAAGCGCTGCCCGGCCGCCTGTGCGAGCCCCAGCCGGCGTAGAGTCCAAACGGATTGGTTCCGAAGGATTCCTTTCTGTTCCTTCAGACTTGTTTTGCTTAATGACTAAGCACTCGTGTCGGCTTTGCTAGTTGCAGGCAGCAGATCGAAGTCATGCTGAGCAGCTTGAAGCCATGGCGGCTGGCCATGCACCCAAAGGCCAGTCAAAGCATGTTGCCACGGCCTTCTGGTCACTGCGACTAAGCCAGGACAGCACTTGCTATGTCACAGTGCACTCGACTGCCCTCCGACTCTGGGACGTCACGCGGCTGCGTGCGCAATGCAGCGTGGCGGTCCAAGCAGTTTCCGATGATTTCTCAGAGCCTTCTCCAGATGATTTGGCTGACTCCCTGATGATTTGGCTAGGCCCACGGCCCCAGCGCGAAAGTCTTCTCAGACCCGGAAGACGCACATTGCTGCGACGTGGCTCACTTGCCCAAGGTGCGGTGTAGAGCTCAGGCTAGCACTAGACGACTGGTAGCAGGCTTCGAATCTAAGCCGGACAATGCCTTCAGACACATGAGCTGCTGGAAGGTGACGGCCCATATGGGCGCCGATCCGGAGGCAACGCTGCTTCGTGTCGGATATAGGATGATGCGAGAGTAGGCCTAGGTGCCAGACAGGCTTCTCAGACACTTAGGACTTCATTTTGAAAGCACAAAGTGCCAGAACCGGATCCTCGACATCTCCTTCACGGTTGATGGCACCTGCATTGCCGCCATCACCAAGGTGATTAGCAAAAGGCCCATGTACTGAGCTGTGGCTTGGGCCTCGCTGACTAGGACTGCCTCTTCGTGTGGCAGCTCGCCACCTTGGGGCGACAAGGCATGGCACTGGCCTGCCTCTCCCGTCGTCGTGCCTTCTCCGACGGCAGGACTTCGACTCATCCAGCAGCTCACGATCGACACGGCCACCACTCAGGCCGCCGCTGGGATCTTCGGACTTAGACACGCCTTGAAAGGATTCGGACCGTGCGCAGGTGCGGGACATCTGGCCAGATGGCCCTGCCTCCATCCGTTTCTTGGCAGAGCGCCAACGCAGCGCGGAGGTCGAGGCGTGCGGATTTCTTTCAGCACGCTCCTTTGCAGCAGACTCTGCTGTCCAATCGCTGAAGTCTAGTGTCGCGGAGAAAATTGGACCCGCCTGTGGTTCTTCGAGTTCGCCAGGCAATGGTACTGGCTGGGGCCGATGGTTGCAATCTGGCGGTCTACGCGTTCACCAGGGGCAGCACCCAGCCGGCGGGGCCTCCCTGTATACAAACTTCACAGCCAGTGAGTACCACAACACGCGAAGGTCTTTAGAGAGTTCGTACTCCAGGTGTTTGGCATCTAACATACGGACTGAATGGCAAGCGGTACTGTATAACTCGCTGTCCCGTTTTGGGTCTTGCCAGAGTGGGTAAGATAATTCAAGATCTGCCCCTGCATCCCGAAAGCTGGTACCGTCCGAAGGTCGGCCAGCTTTTGCAGCATATCTGCTTTGGCAACCCAGGCCAAGGGCCCAATTCTCACACCCCTGCCCGGGCACAAGAGTCGCCCGAGGCTCCGGCATGAGGGCCGTGCTGGAGGTCGACACCATCATGTGTGGGCCCTGGCCGAAGCGACTAATGCAGCAGGTTCCAACATCCGACTCCTTCTATATGGCAGAGCCCAGGCACACGACCCTGGCCTTGACATTTGGCAAGCGCAGCTGCTCCGCGGTGCTGCCGTTGGCAACTCACTTTTCTTCGTCCTCAAGGCTAGGACAGTGCTATGGACTCGCCCAGAAGCTTGGGATCCCGTTGCATCCAGAAGATTCCAACTTGTCCTTAGCTCCCTTACTCCAGCAAGATGTCTGCTAGGATCGCTTTTCCCTATGTTCAGCGCTTCGTCCACGAACTGCCGGCAGACCACTTGGCCTTAATGACCGGGTGCGTACCATTCTATGTAGGTGACTATCCTTGACGGAGTCGAGTTGCAAGAGCAGTACGTGGCATGTAGAGTGAGACCATGGCCAACACTGGATGCCTCTGCCTGGGAAATGCTTAAGTTTCGCAGGACTGCCCTGGACAACAAGAATGCACGCACCCTGTTCCTGTACCGGATCGTTCTCAGACGGCCGGAGCAGGCTCGGCAGTTCTTGTTTACTGCTGTGTGTGCATACATGTATATGTATGTATGTATGTATGTATGTAGGTATGTAGGTATGTATGTATGTCTGTATGTATATATATATATATATGTACACGTTACATACATACATAAATACATACATACATACATACATACATACATACATATATCCACGCATGCATACATATGCATATGCAGATGTAGATGTAGATGTGTGTATATATATATATATCTTGTACACACACCTCTCTCTTTCTATATATATATAATTATATATATACACACACATATATATATATATACATATATATATATGCACATTAACCTCTCTCTCTCTCTCTTTATATATGTATGTATATGCATGTATGTATGTATGTATGTATGTATGTATGTATGTATATATATATACACATATACACATGTATAAGTTCCCGGGTCCCGGGCTAGAATGTCGGGCAGGGCAGCTTTGCATCTCGAACATGTCAAAGGTAGCTGGCACGTCGTCTTGATTTGCATGGCATGTTTTTGTATTTGAAACCGCAGGGGGGGGGAGCGACGGGTGTCAAGGCAATTATCCATGCGTGCGCCAGCGAAGGCTATCAATACCACAGCGACAGAGGCACCATCGGCAACGGAAAAAAGTCAAACCGCCACCCCTGGCGTAGGCACAATCGCAATAAGGATGACCATACTACTGCTAAATAGCTGCAAGCATACTTTTGTAAGCTTGTTACCTGTTCAGCAGCCATTCTGCGCCGAGCCAGCCACGATTACAGCCACAGCACTTACACGTACGCATGGGGCTCAGGTGCCGCAACCAACAAAAGCCGAAGTCAAGCATGCCTCAAGCGGCGGGGTCTGTCGGGGGCCGCCAGGGACCCCCCAGCTGATGCTCATGATGCTCGCCGTCCCTCGGGGCCCAGATGAGCGACCTAGATGCTCATGATGCCAGTTTTGTTCAAGAAATCTCTCCACACAGCACATCTGCAAAACTAGCAAAAGCCACTGTATTTACAGCGTTGTCATGTGTTGTCGCAGCCACAGACCTAGGCCGCGAATGAACAAACACGGAGCGGATGCATGTTTGAGCTTGTTCTGCCGACTTCGCCTTTTGCAGGGCGCTACTCAGAGCAAGCACGAAGTGATGGTGCACACACCAGTGCCTCGCGATCTGGTAGCTCCAGAGGACCGGCTAGACAGATAGCTGTGTCAATTCTGTGACGATATCGCTGCTGTCTCACATGCACTGGCGCCGATCTGGACAGAATGCTGGAAGCGATCTATCTTGCTTAGGCAGATTAACCTTCGTAAGCGGAGATGTCTTTTCACTGCTGTGGTCAAGCAAGGTGAGCATCTACAAGTCTGGTTGGATGAATACATGGCTTGCACAGGGGGCTGCTCGCATTCTTGGTTTCAGGAGGCCCCGGAGCTGGCCAGTCCCAGTCCCAGCAGCTCCAGCGACAAAGGTCCGCCGGAGGACGCTGGGGCAGAGAGCATCCCTTATAGGCCATAAAAGCTGGCATAGCCTGCACTTTCCAAGCGCAGCCAAGCCTGGGCCCGACCCGGCCGGAAGCCCTTCCCGTAGAGGAGGCGGATGAGCCGCCGGTGGTTGACGGCTGGGTGCGAGCCTCGAAGCACGGTGTTGCTCAAGTCCGAGTCCGATTTGCTTGGAGATCCTGACCGCACCGAGGCGAATGGCGCCCAGAGCGGAAGTGGCGCCGACGCCGAGGATGCCGAAGGTTGAGGTATTTGGGGTCTTGGCGAGCGTGTGGAATCCCCTCGGCTTCTATTTTCCCTCAGACCATCAGCATGACAGCAACAACAAGGATGAAGGGACATCAGTGGTGATATCCTCTCGTCAGGACAAGGTTGGCGATGGATCTGGCGACGGACTGCCAGCCGATTCGGCATCTGCCCCAAAGCTTTGTGAGCCTGCACCCGAAAAACACGTGATATTGAAGACACGAACAAAAACCGATCGGGCCAATACTGCACAGAGACACCCGGTTGGGAGATCTGTCGGACGCCGCCCGCCTCGGCTGCTGAGGGGCAGAGGGCACGGGACACACGTCGGTA
>CAJNJA010070186.1:5948-22310 GCA_905231915.1 Symbiodinium necroappetens
TGTATACATGTATATATACACATACAGACTGTGCATGTATGTATCTATGTATGTGTATGTATGTGTGTATGTACGTATGTATGTATGTATGTATGTATGTATGTGTATGTATATATATATATATTTATCATATACAGTGTATGTATATATGTACATAAATATGTGTCGGTGTGTGTGTATATATACACACACATACATCTTCATCCCCCCGACTTGATAGGTAAGCAATATAAGTCGAACTCTTAAACAAAGCGAGTTTTCACATGTCTACATCAAATTCACGAGTCCCCTTCCTCCGAGGGGCATTGCCGACCGAGTGAGGCCGATTCGGTCGCTGGAGAAGGAGACGTTCTTCCTAGAGGCACTGAGAGCCGGGCGTGGGGTTGAATGCTTGAAGGCTGGGGGCTGGGACTCTTCAGGGCTCTGGAGTTCCAGGATGTTGGGTGGCTTTTGGCCGGTGTTCTGGCCTGGAGGGTTTTAGGAGATTGGGGGCGATTGGGGGAAGGGCGTGGAATGATGCCTCGCGCCAAGTTGAAAGAGTTTGGGATCCTTCTGGCTAAATCTTAGGGTCTTAGGGCTTGGGCATTGAGGTCAGGGTTCTGCCGTGAACAGGTTCTAAGAGGCCTTGGGATTAAAATCTTCAGCGTTTCTCCCTGAAGAGTCTCGCTTCCCTTCTTTCGCCCTGTGTTTCTTTTTTGCTTCTCGTCCAGAGGGCTTGAGGCTTGTAGGTCGTGTATGGTTTGGGAATTAAGCTCTCTGGCGGCACATGGACACTGGGGCTTGAACGGTTTCAGAGTTCTGAGTTTGGCTTAGGGCTTTGGTGCTTTAACGCTTGGAGGTGTAGGTTTTTAGGAGCTGCTTTTGGGCTTTGGGGCTTGGGGTTTAGGGCTTCGGGCTGCAGTTTTCCGGCTCCGGCTTCCTCAACTCGAAGGCTGTAGCCGCTGTGGCCCTAAGCCCGAACTCTTTAATTTCCTATGACCCTATGATCTCCTACCATCTCGAAACTCTCCATCTGTCACTGCCCGGCGGCTGCGGCACGATGGTGAAGAGAATCTCCTTCAAAAAACCAAGCACCTGGGTTTAGGACAAGCTTACACGAACTGCAATGACAAACAAACCTGGAAAGACTTCTGTCTGTAATTTAAGGTTCAGAGAGACTGTTGGAGTTTATGACAGACTCCAAAGTTTTCATGAAGGCTTTTCTATGAAACTGCAGCCAGAGCCCCATCCGCGACACAGCAGAATCGTCCATGTCATAAAAACACTGAAACAAGATGTTCAAAGGTGAGGGCTGTTGCAAATTATGTTCCGGCTCCTTACCAGACTCAGAGTATGAAAACGGGTAAAGCCAAACTCGCCAAATCCTCCGTGGGCATAGGCTGATACACGTCTGCGGTTCAGGATTCAAGGCTTAGGGTTAGAGTTAGCGTCAGAGAGTCCCATGGCTGAAGCAACGGCTCAGGTCTGGAAGTTTGGCCCCCCCAACCCGGCCCATCAGGTTTACAGAGCAGCGGGCCTGGCGCAAGGATGCATCTTTTTTCCGTAGCACACTCGATTTCCAGACTTGGCGCGGTAGGTCGTCAGTGTTGTTTCACGGTGTTTCGAGCCCCACCTCAAGGGCAACCCTATCCCGACCTAACAATCGAATCACCACAGGAACCTTTGAGATGAAGCCTTCTATCACAGCCGAAGCCGGCCACTCGAAGTCGGACGACGAGAGGAGATGAGACAAACGGGACATCTCCGTGACGTCTCCTGCGCACGAGGCTTCCCGCATCCACGGAGTCGGGCCGAGGCCTTCCGAACCGTCCTTGCGAGTCGCCTTGAAGTCAGACCGCCCTGGGGAGAACGAGAAATTTGAAAGATACAAGTTACTGTAAGCATTGTGTGAACGTAGCATGTATCGTCCTACCCTCCTTTGTACCAGTTTCGGTCCGCCCATGTGTGGGTTCTATTGGGCTTCTCGGGCTTTCATAATACAGGGCTTGTTTCTGATTGCGGCCTTTGACAGCAAAGGTCAAAGGAAAATGCAGGGTTCAGGACCAATTCGGGTGCTTTTTCTTGGGGTTCAGGTGTTCAGGTGGATCCATCTTGCATCTTTTTGGGGCATCCGGGAAACCTCACACCATGAAGCCCAAACCTCGAAAGCCGGCTGTTGGATCACATCTTGAAATACCTCAATAAATGGGACTTATGGTACTACATTCCTTGTGGCCAATGCAGGTTTCTGTTCGTCACTACCTGAAACCCTGAAGACAAAAACCCGAATCCGAACCCCCACACCCCTTGACCCCAAATGACCACACCCTTTGACCCTGTGCCGTAAACCCTCGAAGCGATGGACAAAACATTGATTCCACTAGTTGGATCTATGTGAGTCTGTATCATAAGTAAAACGTTTTCGAAACCGGATAGAGGCTGAAGTTGAAGCGTTTGCAAACTTCCTCCCACACCCGGACGCCGCCTTATGCCCAACCGTCTTGAACGCATCTGTTGTCACCGCCATGGTCGGGATGACCCCAGGTGATCACAGATCCATCGCCCAAAACGGCCGCAAACGCCCGAGATGAAGCTTGGATGTGCTGCACATCCTTCAGCTTCTCCCGCACCGCGCTGTTGTCGCCACCATCCTCGGGATCACCCCAGGCGACCACAGACCCATCGCCCAGGATTGCGGCAAATGCACCTCGGATTGAGGGTTTAGGGTTCCGGGGTTTAGAATTTGGAGTTGAGGCTTGCTTAGGGCTAGGGTCACAAAGGGTTGCCTGCATTGCAGCAAAAGCACCTATGGAAGCTTGAATCTGCTGGACATCTTGCAGCTGATCCTGCACGGCCATGCTGTTGCCACCATACCCCGGATGGCCCCAGGTAACAACAGATCCATCACCCAAGACGGCCGCAAAAGCGTATCGTGAAGCTTGGATCTGCTGCACGTCAACCAGCTTCTCCTGCACTGCACTGCTGTTGCCACATTCGACATCCCCCCAGCTGACCACAGTCCCATCGCCCAAGATAGCTGCAAACGATATATGCGAGGCTTGGATCTGACGTACAGCCTTCAGCGGCTGCACAGCCCTGCTGTCGCCGCCAACGGCAGGATGACCCCAGGTCACCACAGACTCATCGCTCAGAATTGCAGCAAATGAGCACAAATAGCCTTGGACGTACAGTACGCCCTTCAGCTGCTCCTGCACTGCACTGCTGTCACCGCCATCTTCGGGATCACCCCACGTGACCACAGATCCATCACCCAGGATCGCGGCAAATGCGCCACGAGAAGCTTGGATCTGTCGCACATTTCTCAGCTCAGCGTCAACGTCACGGCTGTTGCCACCCTCTTCGGGATCACCCCATGCGACCACGGATCCATTAGCCAGGATTGCGGCAAAGGCACTGTGCGAGGCTTGGATCTGCTGCACATCCTTCAGCTGCTGCTGCACAGCACTGCTGTCACCACCCCGGAAACGACAACCCCAAGTGACTACAGATCTATCACTCAGGATGGCAGCAAATGCGCCGTGAGAGGCTTGGATGTGCTGCACATCCTTCAGCTTATCCTGCACTGCGCTGTTGTCGCCACCATCCTCGGGATCACCCCAGGCGACCACAGACCCATCGCCCAGGATTGCGGCAAATGCAAAGTGCGAGGCCTGGATCTGCTGCACATCCTTCAGCCGCTGCCGTAGGACCCCGCCGTCACCACCGCATCTAGGATGACCCCAGGTCACTACAGATCCATCACCAAAGAGCGCCGTGAATGCAGAGAAGCACGCGCCCTTCATCGTTGCTCCAACTTGTGTCTGCTTCACATGTAGCGTCAGCACGTCGCCGCTCTGTATGCCCGCTTCTTTGACAGTTGCAACTCCAGCCAGGATTTCTCCAGAAGAGTTCGTCAGCCGGCCTCTTCCAGCCTCGAGAGCGTTCTGGGCAAGCCGGTTCAGTGACTCCACAGCCGTATCCTCCTCCACTTCCAAAGATGTCCTCTTCCCACTTATCAAACACACATCCACGGAAATGGACATGCCGCAGCTGCAGTATTCAGCATTTGCTGCCGCAGACCTGCCATCTACTCTTCAAGCCTCAATCTGCAAACGTGCGTGGAATTCCATCCCCATCCCTAAATGCTAAACCATCCCAAACCCACTACCGTGGAGCCTATGCCCTAAACCTGAATCGGCGGTATTTCCTCGACGCCAAACCGGGCTCAGGGCCAAGGATAAAATTGCAGGATCTGATGTTGCTTAACTTGTTGGAATCCTTGCATTGAGTGCTTCACGGGTGCAGAACTAGAGCTTGGGTTTGCAGGGAGCCTGATCTCGCGTGGCCTTGCGAGGCGGCTCTGCAAAGTTCCAAACCCGAAATGACCCGAAACCCTAGACCCTGCGAGCGCCACACCCCTAAACCTGCCAGGCTTGCTGATGCTAGAGTTTAAGGCTTGGGCTTCAGGGTGACGGGTGTAGGGCTTCACTGTAAGTCGACCTTCAATGGCAAAATGTACGACAAAAAGCTCGGTTATCCGCTCTCACCACACATGGGGGCTGCAGCACCTGCATTGCTCAGACTCAGTTGTACTACACCTTCGGCTAAACTAGTTTCGCCAAGCAGCCATGTAGAAGATGGCCCCGATCCACCCAGGGATTCTACCTGAGAAGCTATCGAGCGATAGTTTATGCTGTTTGATTGAGTTGCTCAGTTTTTTTTGCTTTGCTGATGGGGAAGCAGGGCTTGAGGTCTCACATAGGTATATCCGTAAGCTTGAATGCAGCAGGTTAGCAGCAGGTGCTTGAGAGAACAGGTACCCGCCAAACCTTCGTAGAACCCTCGGGGCCTGGACGCCGGCTCCAGACCCCGGGCACGGTACTTTCGCGTCCCAGGGTCGCCAAAATCACCCAACTTACAGCCCTGTTTCTTCATCCACAGATCCTTTGAGTTGCGTTTGTGGCAAATTTATGGGTATAGAAACCTGAAAGCCACACAAGCAACTCATGCACGTCAGTATTCCAAGAGCCCATTACTCCACGAAGCCTAAACCCTGCATCCGAATGTCAGCTAGTCAACAGGATGAACATGCCAATACAAACCTGGACCAAGAAGAACATTCAAGCTCAACCTCAATGACTCAGCCGACACCCCAAGGACTACGGACAAAAGACCCAAACCGCCAAATCCAATCCTTGGCCAAAGGTCCTTCGCCCTTCATGCGCATCTCCCTGTTCTGCTCCGCTTTGCTCCAGTTCTTTCCCTGATGAGTTCTGCAGCTTTGGGCTTGGTGGCTTTTCCTTGCGTGCATCCTTGTCCCATTGCGGCATCAGGTGAGCCTCAACCCCAAACCCTGCAAGCCTCCAAACCTAAGCCTTCTAGGTCCTTAACTCCTGTAGCTTGCGGATCTCGAGTTTCGGGCTTGAGAATCGAGGTGTCGTTGCCTTTTGGGGGGCATGTCGTCGGAGCCAAGTCGTTGTGGGGCTGAGGATCTTGCATATTAACTTTGTTTTTGTGGTAGTTGTTGCCACAGAAAATGGGCGTGTTGCCGGGCGGTGCTTGTCCGTGGTGTAGTAGTCTTTCGGGGTTGAGGACTTCTGGCGTCGGATGTAGGGTTTCGGGCCCACTGTAAACTGTAATGAAGTACCTATAGTTCTGAAGACCCAGGCCGATGCACATCTTCTTATCGAACCCTTTCCAACCTCTGTAGATTCTTGAAAAAACCTCTACGGAAGTCTTGGAAAACCCTGATTGAACCCTTCTAGAACTTTATAAGAGTACAGCAGTGTAGGAGGTACTAATAAAACATGTCGAAGGGTGGGTCCGAAGATCGACTCGTCAGCCCGTTTAGGCTTTAGGGATTTGTTCGAGGTTGGGCCTGAAGGTGTAGTTTTTAGTGTTTTATGAGTTTAGGCCCAGGCTTCGTCAAAGCCTACAAAACTCAACTTCGAAGTACATTGAGACTTTGAGGTTGAATATTTGGGCTTCCCCCCCGCCAGCAACTCGGCAAACGTCACCAAAAGTTTCCGGATCCGGGGTTGTGAGTTTGAGTTTAACGGTTAAACCAAGCTGCATGGTTGTCCAAAAGCGGCGCCGCTGCGCTTGCGGCAGGGGCAGCAGCCACCGGTGCTGAACAAAAAAGGCGGAAGGATGCGTTCACTTCAGCGGAATCTCGAAACTCGCACCGCCCTGCCGTGGAAGTCAATTCGACTTGCAAAACCTGTGACATCGAGCTGCATGTCTGTTTGCACAGTGGGTGCGGAATGTCAACACCGTCCAAAGCACCAACTGTAAACCACAAAACACGAGTCCGCGAAGCACTTGAACCCAATCCCCAGGACCTGAA
This sequence comes from Symbiodinium necroappetens, assembly GCA_905231915.1. Taxonomy (NCBI): domain Eukaryota; class Dinophyceae; order Suessiales; family Symbiodiniaceae; genus Symbiodinium; species Symbiodinium necroappetens. The sequence goes on from CAJNJA010070186.1 coordinate 12,274, forward strand.
CCCTCTGCACGTGCAATGCACTCCCCCTTCAGAATCCAAGCCTGGTGCGGGGGCTGCTGGAGCGGCAGGTGCCGCACCTTCGCTCTGGGCTTGGGGGCAGGGAGAGAAGCATGCAGTCAAGTCGAGACTGCCGAAGCCAGTTTACAGCGGATAGTTCAAAGCTGCATCTGGTTTGCTGGGTGCTTGCCATGTTAGGATGTCTCTGGGAGCTCATATCACAAACCTCGAATCAACAGCTGGTCATTGTCCACTGCCATTGTGGAATGTCGTCCCAATGATCCGGCTGTTTCATGGTAGACAATTCCAAAGCATGGACGAGACATGGTCTCCCAGACCCGAAGCCCTGAAGCTTGCTTCTGGCTTGCCCAATGCTTATGTAAGGACACAAGAAGCGATGAAGGGAACCCAAAAAATCGGTTTCCCATGCCCCCGAGCTCCCCCAACCTTGGCCCGGGATTTCAGCCTACATCCGTTTAAGGGTTTCGGGTTTTGGGGTATAGGGCTTACGGATGTTGGGTGGGGCTTTGAAGGGTGCTTTTGGGGGGTTTCCCGCCTCCGGCGCCCAGCTTGCCAATGATGGAATCCTTGCGACGGGAACTCCAGAAGAGATGCAGGGGGTTACTCCAGGAGGAAACTTGGAGTGTGATACAGAAGCCAGTATGTGAAATGCTCCCGAAACACGCCTTTCCACTTTCTTTCGGCCAAAACCTTAGGGCCTGCACCCCCAATGCAAAGTTCAAAGTTTAATGCCGTGGGACTTCAGGATTCAAACTCCTTGTGGGGCGTTCGGGTTCGCTGAAGGCCACATGACTAGGCTCAAAGCCGCCCAGATCGTCTGGCGAGTCTCGGTTTGAGTTGTGGGTAGGATTTGGGATCTCTGGGATCTTGAGAGGCCGGCTGGCCGACATCAGCGGCCTGGGGCTTCCAGGTAAGGAGCCTTCTCCAAAGCGCTTCGATGGACCCTGACTACATGGTGAAGTCAAAGGTCGCTTGGGAAAGGTACGAGCCGCCAACAATTACAGGGAGATCTGACTTTTTTAGCTCCTAATGTTTGCCTCGGATGTCTGTGACTGGGATCCCTCTGCGGTGGAAGCGTGGCAAGTACACAGAAACGAGGGGCTGCATGCTCGAACACTCTAGGCGGACTTGCACCGAAGCAAAGCTCAGACTCATAAGCCAAACAGGAACGCTGAACGCCAAACTAACCTTGAAATTCGCACTTCTCCGGAATGAGCGGCTGGGGCATACTTGCTGATCACATCGGGAGGGTGGATCCTGAGCTCGGAGGCTGCAGCCAAATCTCGTAATCGTGCAACATCGAAACTGCTCTCAAACAATGCTGTTCATTCTCAGCCGTCTGACTATGGCAGCCAAGACCATCAAAAGTACTGCTTTCCCTACAATAGCTAGCGGTCACCCGAACCATCGCCTCATTGTCGTCACTACCGTCATCGTTATCAACTCTCGCGCAACTGGCATGCGAAGTCTGCTTACGGTTTGCACCCAAACTGATAGATGACCTGGCATAATGGGCGATTACATTACGTCTGGCCTTCATTCTTCGAGTGCTCTACGTGCATGTGAAGCCCTGCAAACCAAAACGAACCTCTTGTCCTGAAAAATGCCACTCAACTACTGTGAATAAAGGCTTCGTGTTCGAGCCTCACAACCTAAGAACTTGGAGCGTAGGGACTTTGATGTCCAGGGCGCATGTTGAACTCCTCGGTAGCATCTTTGCCCGCAAAGGTGATGATCCTGGGCTTTAGGTTAAGAGTCTTAGAGCTATGCCTCAAGCTTTAGACGGGCAGGAAGCAATTACCAGAGTGTAACATCACGGAACTGAATCATGATACTAACACTGCATGAATGCAAGCCTTCCTCCACTCCAGCCGACTGTCTCGGCCTGAACATTAACATCAAGGCCTGGAGCGGCTTACGGAAGAGTGAGATTTTCGGGCTCATCCACTCAAGCTTGCGATTTAGATCAGGGCCCAGAAACATTCAGGGACTAGGGAAGTGTTGAGTTAAGGGTCTATTCTTGGAGTTTGCGGCGCAGCGGATCAAGGAAGGGTCGCAGGTGAACATGCGTCTTTGGCGAGGGCTCCGGTGATTCTGAACCTCAAACCAACCGCAAGCCCACCAAACCTGGCGAAGCGCTAAACAGTTCAACCCAGTATCCCCACCGACATGCAAGACTGATGCCGAAATCCCAAAGCCAAACCCCAGGAACTCAAACACCCTAAACCCAAACCGTTGCGGTTCCACGCTGCCCACAACTTAAATCACGAAAACATTCCTGCCTTTCTGGAGGCCACGATGCGCCAACTCGCCGCCTGGATGTTCACTCAGGAAGCTGGTGACATTCAGGACATCGCCAGCCACGACCACCTCAAGACTGTAAAGGTGCAGGCAATGGGACGGCTGTTGGATTAGGAATTACCTCGATGTCGGCTAGTGGGCTCTCGCATGCATCCACCATAGTAAGCGCATGAGGGCGTCCCCGCACCCCAAAGCCTTCAGGGGCCCAGGTGCCCCTGAGAGTCTGTTTCGGGTCTAACTTCGCATGGCTCAGATCTGGTCCTCCTAATGGCACTCTCAACAAAGCGCCTGTCCAACCAATTTGAATAGTGCCCAGTATCGAGCACGTCGCCAAGCTGTAATCCGAAGTCGGGTTTGTTTGAGGGCACATTCTGTTCATGTTCTGGTCATTTTATGTCGGGACTGACCTGGCGTGGGTGTATTTTCAGATTTCAAGGTGGGGACATTATAAGACAATCCCCAGGTCAGACAAGCCCTAAGCCTCGACAGCGCTTGTAACGATCCCACAGCACGAAGTTTAAACCCAAAATCCTGAAAATCCAGCGCCCAAACTGCCTGAAGATCACAAAACTAGAATGCACAGCAACAACAGCCTAAGGCAAAAAAAATCTACAGCAGGATGCTTAAATTGAACACCTCAATAAAGAGGCATGGAAAAGAAAAGACAGATCCGGAGAAAGACCGGGTCTCCGTGCCCAGCAGTCAGTCTTGGAGTTGTGCTTGGCCACCTGGGGGCGTGGCTCCATGTTAATTCTGCGGGATTAAGCGTTGGGTTTAGGAATGTCCGGCGTTGAAGGGTCAAAGGTCTTGAGGCAGGCTTATGGCACTTGTATTCCAAATCATGGCCTACTTTCCAGTTCGCCTGATTCATCCTTCAAGTAACTGCGCTAACCCTCCAGAACCCCACAGAATGCTTGTAAACGATACAGGATGCAAACCCCTGTTTCTTGCAAATCGGGCAGTCCTGCCTCTGCCATGGAAATCGCCATTGCTTGCAGAACCTGACGCGATGTGCTTGAACTCTTGAACTCTTCGGTTATAGCAAGGATCCGAATATGGCGGCCTTAAAGACAGGCTTACATTGCATTCATTCCTGTGAGCAAAAAAGGTTGTCGTGACTCGATGCCAGAAAACCCTGTTAGGACTTGGTGATACAGGCCTTTCGGCATGTATGGCTTGGGGTTGATAGTTTAAAGCTTGCCCTGGACCCTCGTCAGAGCCCGCCTGAGGCAACTCACCGGCCACGCTACTGAACGGAATTCAAAAATGGGCGCACTAATGCTGAGCCCACGATGCGGTCATGTGTTTTGTGGCCAACACTGCATCCTAAAGCATTGAGGCCTAAACCAAAAACGCAAAACTAGAACGCTGCTGCGCCTCGAAACATAGGTCTTGGTGCTTCGGGACTAAAACGGTTTGGGATACTTTAGGACTCCAACCCTCAACCCTAAACAACGATGTGTCGAAGATCTGGGCTCGAATGTAACCCAACCGATACGAACAAAATCTCCGAATCCCGAGCTCTGCACCCAGTGAACGCCTCCGAACCCAGCAGTTGCGACCACAGAGAACACGGACCCCAATACAGACAGTATGTACTTCTAACTTTTGAAACCCCCTTGCAGGCCAAGGTGTCGGTCCATAGTTTACGAAGTTAGTCCAATCTGTAACAATTGTAGGACGTAGCGCAAGGCCTAGAAAGAGCAAAGTTGGCCCTTCATGGTCCGTACATGCTTCTCTGGCTCTGCGTTTCTCGCTGTTGAAACGCTGAAAACTGAAGTCCCCGAATGAACAAACGAGCAACCCGGCAGTGAAAACTGCGGCCGAACTGTGACCAGGGATTTAAAAAACATCCTGAAGAGTGTAGTGACGAGGTTGTGGATAGAACGCAGGTGCTCCCCGAACCCTTTGCAGGTGGGACCCAAACATGGACTCAGCTCTTTTGTCTGGGCCGGGTCCTCGGCACTGTCCACTTGAACAGCGCGTGCGAGGCTATGAAACGTGACCGTGTCAACGGTTCTACGAGCTCACGACGTGTGATTAAAGTTTAGAAAGGATGGGAGGAACAGCCTCTAGTTTTAGGGCTGTGCCGGCTCCTGGCTCAGGGATCCGGAGGACATGGCGAAGAGGTGGGTGTAGAGCGGGAAGCTGGCATAGATCAGAGCGATGAAGAAGGTGAAGACGTAGCCCATGTGGATGGCTCTGCTGTGGTACTTCTTGGGGATCTCCAAGGCCGGAGCGGGCACGACCTTCTGCCAGCCCAAGCACATGTGCGTGCTGAAGATGATCACAGCCGCCAAGTAGAAGAGCACCCAGCCCAGGGACTGGAAGATCTCGAACTCCATGCGGTAGATATCCCGCACGTACACCGCCTGGCATCCTGGGGTGTCTACCCAGAAGAGGTTCAGCCTCAGCTGGAGCAGCGTCGCCCTTAGCTGTCGCGCGAAATGGGGAAAAGGCTTAAAACTTGTGGTTTGGGCTTAGGTAGAGCATCAAAAAAGCCACCCCGACGATCCGATCTGCGGGAAGGTTCTTTTTGCGAAGAGATCTGTAGAGCCATTGACTTCGTGGTTTCTTTGGCCAAACCGGTTGGTTTAGGCTTGAAGGTTTCGGATGGTCATAGAGTTCAACATCGATTTCTGAAAGATGCTTCTGGCAGGACACTGAGATCTACTACGGTGCGGAGGTTCACCTGGCAAAGGACCTGACCCTGATCCCTGAACGTAAATCCCCGAAAGCCCTCAGGCCCTAAGCCCTAAGCCTTAAAACCACAAAACGCACAGCCTGAACCCGGCTCGTGCTCTCTCCCAGCCCGGCGGCAGATTCAGCAGGTAGGGCGGCGGGCAGAGCTTCCAAGGCTCTGTGTCGCCAAACCTGAAGAAAGCGGTGGAAGGGACGGAGGCTTCCAGTTTCGGGTGTGGGAGTTTGAGCTTGAGAGTTTGAGGCTCTAAGCTCTCTGCGCGACCGTGGCTCTTAACCGTCTTAACCGCAGCTCTTTCCTTCTCCCAAAGGCTCTCAACTGCAGCTCTCGCAAGTTTGGGGCTTCTTGGGCTTGTCTTTCAAGCTGTGTTGTGGTGAAGATAAGATGGAAGGCCGGAGTGTGAAGCCGAGATCGGGAGCACAAGACCTCTACGTTGCTAAGTGTATGCGATGGGGGCCTCACCAGTTGGGATCGGGCTTAACGAGATTCTTTAGCAGCCTAGTGTGGCAGGCACAAGTGGCAGATGTCTGTGCTTCGTTTTCCAAGCCTCTACATTCCTGACAGAGCACCACGACAACTATGACGACCAAGGCAACCAACAGAACTAGGACCATAAGAGATCACGCAGGGACCTAAGGACCACCAGCGGAGAGAATCCAGGAGACGATTCAAGAGGACGGGCAAGATGCTTTGCTCCAAGTACTGGCGCGACTCGGAGTGTTTGGAGGAAACAAAGTGGCCCACGTATTGGAACTCAATGAATCTGGCTTCCCGCACCGCGTTCCCACAATCCTGTGCACTAAAGGGATGCGCGCACCAAATAGAGCAGCCACGTCCCGGCAAACGTTTTTCTCCGCCGCGTACGCGCGTGCGCGCTGCTGCTCTTTGCCCCTGAACGTCGGAATCCCACGGTGTGTAATATACTGTCTGGGGAACTACTTATTCGACTTAATTCGGCCCCTCTACTTTGAAACAAGGGAGTGGCTGGACCCTATGAAGTGTCAATGAGCAGGCTAATGCGACTACTGTCCCTTTCAGGGGGCCTCTAGCAGAGATTTTCGGCCCGAAGTCTACCGTACTGTGCTATAGTTGCTATAATTATATGTATAGATGTAAGCCTCAGGGTTTGTGTAGTGTGTACGGGCTTTAGGGATCTGGCTGTAGGCTTAAGCGACGTAGGTTGTTTGGGTGTTCCGGCTTTACGGGATTGGGAGTTAGGTCTAGGGCTGGCGGCCCCCCTCTCCCCTTCCCAAAATAACCTGTTCCATGACCCTGTTTCCGAAAAGTCAGAGAAGCCGGAACTGGTAGAGGTGGATCATCATGAAGGTGAGCAAGGTGACGCCGGAGAAGGCCAGGTTCAACTTGCCAGATGCTACCTCAAAGTGTGCAAGGCATTGCAAGACTTGCCAGGTTTGGGGAGTGCAACATTTCGGGAATGCGCTCGTTTAGGATTTGAAGGTTCAGGGAAATGAGAGTGTTATTTGCTTGGAAGGCTTAGCGAGAGTGTCTGCGCTTCTCCCGCTAGGGGCGAGGCAAGGTTCGGTGCTGAGGGTCGCGATCATAATCCAAAGCATGATCCTTTTACTTGAGTTTGTCGTGTGCGCGGGTCGTTCGCGAGTGTCCAGGCTTCCTCTATCCGTCTCGATGAGTCATCATTGTGATTCTCACTCGTCACTATCTAGAGCACGAGCCGTAGGCAAGCGGAATAACTTGACAAAGCTGATGCTGGTGCAAAGTCGCGAAGACGAAACATGACATGCAAATGTAGCAGCACGATAAAGCCAGTCAAATATCTTTCGCTGTGCTGATGGCAAGAACCAGCATCGTAGTATCAGTCATCGCCGCCAAGCCTAAATGTCAGCTGAAACAGCCCAGCAGCAGAGTAGTTCATGCTGATGTCCCACGTCCTCCCAGAGGCGTTGAGGCGTTGGGCTTGGGGGGTTGCGAGCGTGGAGGAAGGCAGATTCAGGGATCCGGGCTGTAGAACTGAAGTTGAGGTTCTCGGGTAATGTGAAGACTTTAGCTAAAATCCCGTCTTGGAACAGGGTTTAGGTATCAGTACTTCCAGACTGCAAGGGAATTCTGTCACTAGTTATTCAGACCTTTGGTTGGATCCAGGATGCAGGCCGCGGATGAACACGTCACGACGGGCTTGAGAAGCGTTCCTGGGCCTTGGCTCTCGAGGCCGAAAACCCAATACCTCTGAACCACATTACCTGACGTCCTCTTCAGGGCGACAAAGACGTGCAGCAGGGCCGCAAGCAGGATGTACTCCTCAACGATGTTGGCCTGGAGCTTGGCATCTGGGGAATCCCAAACCGGTATACCCGTATAACACATAAACCCTGAGCGGCTCGGACTTCCCAAAAATCCCTAGCCGCGCCTAGCCCTAACCTCACAAAATGCTCAAGTCCAGGCGCCTGGAAGCCGAAGCCCGTCCAGTAGAGCCGGACATAGAAGTAGCCGTAGCCATTAAAATCGTCCGGGCCTTCATTCATGAGGGGCTTTGGGGATTTTGGGTAGGGCCTAGAGTGGTAGGCTTTGACGTTCACAGGATAAGACTTTCGAACTGCAGGGCTTCAGGGCTTTGACGGGTTTTACGGGCTTAGGGAATTGGAGGCTGGAGTTTAGGCTTCGCTTGACGATGGTCAAAGTCAAAGGGTTGACTATGATCGAGGCCTTTGTCATGGTAAGCGAAGTAAAAAGCTGCTCAGGAGGAACCGGCTCCAGCGTTCGAGGCTTTGCCCCTCACCGGGCCTAGGAAGACGTGCAGGTTGCCGACAGCGTGGATGATGATGAAGATGAACAGGAACCTTAATTGCATGCAGAAGCTGGGGGTCGGGAGTCTTAACCTGAGGGCTTGGGTCTTTTCGGTAGTTTCTCTGTAGCATGCCATCTCAGGCAAGTGCTTTGACGAAAATCAAACCTCTCAAAAACTCTACGCCCGCCTGCAGCCCTTACTCCCAAGTCCAAACCGAAAACCCCAAACGCTGAAGCCTCAGCCCTAAACCCTGACCCGTAAGCCCTATTCCCATGCAGGCCACGCTTGTTCAAATCCTACCTCAAAACCTCAAACCGTGAAACCTCAAACGAGCAGGCAGGCCGACCGTCGAGCGCGTCGTCTCGGGGTTCTATTTGGTGTTCAAGGAACAGAGCTTAGGGCTAACAGGGTTTGGGGGTCCTGTTTTGGGGGCTTAAACGTAAACTTACTCCCAGCATAGGAACCTCGACAGTGAGTACACCTATACCGGTTAATGCCTTATGCCTGTCCTACGTACCTCCGATGATGATTCCAATCGTTCAAGCCCGTTTAACGTCTACACAACCCCTGTAGGTTCAGCGAGAACGAGACATAAGAAACTGCTAGAGGCGCCGCACATCTTCAGGCCCCGCGATCTTCACCCTGCACAAGAAGCCTTGAGAACACTGACCCCTACACCCCAGGACCTGAACCCCAAACCACCCCGAACCCTACCCCAAACCCGGACCTCTAGCACCGCCAAGACGCATCGCAGAGCGTGTGAGACCCACGCGGTCACCAGTGATGGTCACGTTGCTCTGCGGCACGATGGTGAAGAGAATCTCCTTCATGAAGCCGAGGACCTGATCCCAGACAAATTCATGATTGGGGTTTAGGCGGCTTCTGTGCAGTTTCTTGGCTGCCACCCTGGACGTACCTTACGCCCCAACCCTGAACCCTGAGCGCCGAGACACCATGTAGAAGATGGCACCGATCCAGCCAGGGATCCTGCCTCAGAGAGGGAAGCATTGGGGTCTAGGGAGCGGGATTTATGGCTGGGCAAATGATGGGCTTGGGCAAGTTAGGGCTTACGAGGGGTCAGAGCTGAAACGGCATATTCATGAGGTATCTTGAAATTGGCTATTGACAATTAACATGGAATGATCAATGATAAGACTGGGCCCTGCTGCAGAAAGCTACAAGTGTGTCAGGAGTCTTCTCGGAGTGTTTTGCTTGCTCATCCTCATGCTTTCTATCTTCTTGGAATTGAATGTATTTGGCGATTTCTGTTCACAGGCTTGTTCGGTGGGCACTGGATTTGAAAGGACCGAGCGCGACTTCCGAATTTAAAGATTTCGGGGTTCGCACCCGGAGGTTTGATCCAAAACAGCTCCGAGTGAACAGACCCGGGGAGCGCTCTGAAAAAACCTGACTGAAACTTCAAGCCTAGGGGCCTAGAGCCTAGGTGAGGGTCACCTGGTCGAAATATTCTCCCCTCAGGGTTTTGAGATTTGTCTGATTTGGGGCTCAGGGCTGCCAGGCTTTCGTGATGAGATTGAGGTTCGAATTCTTTACACGCTTAGAGTCTTCAGCATCAACTTGCCCGGACCGAGCAGACCTATACAGCCGCAGAATTAAACCTCTGAGCCACCGTATACCACAGACATGGTATCAGGATGCAAAGTTTAAGCTATCCAAAGCTTTCCAGCGAGTCGGATTCATGGTGCTTTGCCAAGCCCTGTAACACCCTGAAGTGTAAGCCACTGACCTGAAGGGCACATAGCATAGCAGCTAACAGTAGCTAAACGACGTTGAACCCAAATACCCCTGATTTGCGGAAGCCCTTTCATAACCTGCGCGCCTGAACATTGTAAGCCCTGAAAACAACGTAACAGAATCCATCACCTATATCACTCGGCACGGTGCGGACCGCAAAGCCCTAAGAGGTGTGTGTGTGTGTGCGCGCGCGGGTGGGTGTGTGTGTGTGTGCGCGCGGGTGGGTGTGTGTGTGTATGTGTGTGTGTGTGTATGTGTGTGCGTGTGTGTGTGTGTGTCTGTGTGTGTCTGTGCGTGTGTCTGTGTCTGTGTCTGTGTCTGTGTCTGCGTCTGCGTCTGCGTCTGCGTCTGCGTCTGCGTCTGCGTCTGCGTCTGCGTCTGTGTCTGTGTCTGTGTCTGTGTCTGTGTCTGTGTCTGTGTCTGTGTCTGTGTCTGTGTGCGTCTGTGTGTCTGTCTGTGCCTCAGTGCTGTGTTCGCAGTTGAATGTGTGTCTGCATACAT
>CAJNJA010070197.1:0-22310 GCA_905231915.1 Symbiodinium necroappetens
ACAGACGGACAGACGGACAGACGGACAGACCGACAGACCGACAGACCGACAGACCGACAGACCGACAGACAGACAGACAGACAGACAGACAGACAGACAGACAGACAGACAGACAGACATTCAAACAAACAAACGAACAAACAAAGAAACAAACAAATACATGATAAAAACAACCGGACAAACTAATGTAACTACTCGAACACAAACAAACAAACCAAGCAAGCAAGCAAACACAAACAAACAAACAAACAAACAAGCAAACAAACAAACCCAACACAACACACACACACACACGCACATGCATGCGTCCAGCCTGACAAGGAATCATCACTAGCTCCTCACCCCAGGTTTTCAGCAATGGGAAGGAACGACCTTAGCAGCTTTAGCAGGATTCGGTTTGGCACGTGCTGTGCAAACTCATGTGCCATGCCGCCAACTCCTTGTTGCAGATGCAAGCATGCGTGCCAACAGGATCTCGCAGATTTCGCTGCGGTATCAATGCAGTCAGCTATGCTCACGCATTGCAATCTGCATCCAGAACCAGACAGAAAGTTCCCATGACTGACCGATTTCTGTGTGCACACTGACTCAACGAAGGGTCTTTGATGTAACCTGCTGTAGGTTTGGAGCAGGCTTACGCCGCAAGTTCACAATCAAACAGCAAGTCAAGCTTTCAGAATGCTACGAGCCCAATAGAATGGCTTCCCTCTTTGAGACGATGGCCTTTATCTGCCGGTAGCTGTAGCATCTGCGCCTGCTCCGGCAGAAAAGACTTCCGCAACCTCGGCACTCTACAATTCCCCAATTTTTGGCCCTGAGGATTTGCTATCTCCCCGAAACCCGAAGCCCGAATCTCAGCTATCGCAAAGATTTGGGGGCTGAGGATGGAGGCTGGTTTGTTCGCAGCGTGGTCGCTTTCTCCGTCGAAGGTTTTTGACCGATGTCGGGTCCTTAATAATATAAGGAAAGGGCTCTGGGGAATCTTATGCTACAACACGTTATAAAGGCAACCCTAAGGGATAATGTTGGTAGTTATTGACGCTTGTATATCTATATGTTAGAATTATGCAACAATCAGGCGACACTTCCTTGGTGCAGACTCACGTCTTCGGGTTGCTCTTCGACACCCTACAGACATCTCGTTTGAAAGGTTCGGGGCATAGGGTTTATAGGGCTTCGAGACGACAAACCTCGGCAGGTTCTTCGAGGGTTCACACATACAGACTTTCGTGCTCCATCATCCACGCCAGGAGTGCAGTCCTAGAGCAGCCTCCCATCGAGCTGAAAGCCCGCAGCTATTTCCGCCGTTGATCTATATGCAGCTAGAAGCGTGCTCGGGTCCAGAGTCTCTAGGCTTCAACTCCGGTTTTATTTTGTTGCATACCACTGCGAAGACTGTTTTACGTCGACGTTCAACGCCCGGCTCGGTTTTCATGATTGAAGAAGACTCTACATACCGAAGCCAAAGTGCGGCAGAACTACAAATGGCGTGCAGCAAGCTGCGCCGCGAAGTCGCATAGTTTTCCCATCCTCAGCCAGCAAGATGCGAAGCAAAACAACAAAACGTCATACTCTGGATCGGAGGGCGTGGGCTGAAAGGAGCCCATGCTCTCTCTTATCCAAGATTTGACCTACCCCATTCCCAACAGCCAAAAGCTACAAGCCCTAAAGTGGCCCTAGATTCTAGATCCTAAACTTATCCCTCAAGGATCGAACCCGTAACTGAAGCCTAAACCCGCAGTTCTCAGCTTGCCATGCATCAAGCGCTGAGATGCCTGTGTGTTACGGCCGAAGTGGAAGCTCTTCAAACCACGGAGAGCTGACCTGAGTTAGAAACTCTCAGATTTAAGGTTGAGTGCATTGGCCTATAAGCTAGCTCTATAGCACTTAATGAAGCTGGGGAGTCGGCGTTTTAGTGCTAGACTTATTCTTACGTCATAGTTTGCTGCCATATTACGGCCACTGCGCTGGTAGACTCGGCGTATGTTTTCGCACTGAAAACTGCACTACTGGTCGGATTCGTGTTTCAGATATACTTCTCCATTGATGCCGAGAACAATCCCATGTACTCCTGTCTGACAGGCTCGACCACCTGAAAACCCCGCTCGGCATCTCTCTGTTGCTGACCGTAGCTTTCGTGTTCGACGACCCGAAGACTGGCAACAAGACCTGCTCATGACTTTGTCGGCTCAGGAGTTAAATGGGAGGCTTCTGAAAGTTGAAGGTTGGCCGGCAGATGATGAGATGCTTGTGACTTTAGGCTACAGGAGCAAAGTACAATTACACTACATTGGATGGTCCACACCGGGGCACTCGAACGTTTGGCACACGATCCTTGCGAAGTACACCACCAGAACCTGGGCAGCGCAGAGTCTGATAAATGAGGACAAACAACAACAAGGACAGACGGACCAGAAAGGAAGGTGATAGACTAAGGTTCGGTGTTCTTGGGCTCAAAACCCTGAGGCTTTGGTTTGAGACCGTCGCAAGACCGTAAGGACTGCTTACTTGCAATTTGGTATCTGGAACCCAGAGAAACCAAGGCCACCCTATAACGGTCTCCGATGTCTAAGCTTACGAACCTATGCAGGGCACTTTTTTGCCACGAGAGCATATTAACTCCGAGGGCTCGAGCCGTCACTGCTAGAAGTGCCGGGAGCTGCGAGCTGTTCTTAAAGGAATCGTGCCCAATAGCAGCCTGCACGCCACTAACCATCAATCTTATGCAACGCAGCCATCAATACGCAGGGTACAAGTTCTGTAGATCTCCCCTAAACCCTAAACGTGTCCGGCAAGCATTCTCAGAGCTCGGGCGGCGGAAGGCGAAGTGCTCAGTGCCGATGTGCCATCTTCGAGATTCGGGCCGTAGTCCTTAGTCAACACTGTCTCCAAGTCTCGGGGCTTTAGGATTTGGAGTTGAGGGCAGGTCCCCCCCCCCCCAGCTGGGGGTCTTAGGGTCTGCGACTGACGGTTGATGCGGTTGTTGCCCAAAATGCACTGTTGAGCTAGAAATTCGCTCAGGTCTGGTGGGACATGATAGTGAAGGGCCGGCAGCGTCTTTCTCGTTTCCAGGGCTATAAGCTCCGAAACAGCCTGCCGATTGGGTTTCGTACAGCCACAAACACACAGCATGCCACGGATGGTCGAGATGCCCGCAACAATACGCCACATTGCTCCGGGCTTGGCCGTGGCGCTTGCGAGACCTGATGACCCCTGACTCGGGACCCTGCTCCACTAAGCCCAGCGTTCAGACAGTATACCGTTGACGTACTCCTACATTCCTACATGTTGCAGAATTCGCGAAACCTTGCTGACAGAAATAAGTACTCGAGTCTTAGATGTTCGATGCTCTGGGCAACGGGGTCGCGAAATCATGAGCTTTGATGATCCATGTTCATGTCATGGCAGTTTGGCTTGGCATGCAGGGCATCATGGGTAAGTCTGATCAGTGGTACTACCGATGATACCCAGCTCCCAAGTTCCCCGGACCAAAACCCTAAACCCCATCAGTTCCTGGACTATATAAACCTTATACACCCTCAACCCTAAACCCTAAACCCCTAAGGTCCTTCCTATCGGGAATAGGGCTGGAACGGCGTTGGGCACACGGAAGCACAGGGACCCAAGACTCCTCCACCCAAACTCGTAGCATCAATTTAGCCCAAAAGCCTTATGTAGTAGGGTTTGACATAAAGCCTTATGTAGTAGGGTCTTTGGGCCTAAAATAGCCTTAAAATATGAGTCCTTTGAGGGTAAGGATAATTCAATCCCTTATGCAACGAAGAACCGGCCTGAAACGCTTTTGTCATAGTCGAGTCCAGACAGGAAATAAGCGTGACAGAAAAGCCCACTACTCTGCCAGCTATAAGGCTTTTAAGCAGTGTAGGCTTTTGCAAGTTTAGCTCTTATGGGCTTTCGGGCAGTTTCAACAAAAGAAACCCCTCAAGGTATTCCAACTGGAACCCGGCATCCCTAAACCCTTAAACCCTTTCTCTGTCGGGCCTGAAAACTCGGCGAGAGAGCTCCTTGGCACAGCGCCCAGAGATACCGGGTGGCCTGTTTGCACAAGAGGATGCGCGAGCTGAAGGGCTTGTGGCCGAAGATGGTTGAAATGTGGACACTTATAATGTGTGCTTGGTGGAGCGCTAGCAAGTTCGAATACCTCTACCCCGCAGCAGAAATCGAAGAACAACTTTCATCTGCACGCCCCACTGGTTCGAGCTTCTCAAGTCGCTTAAGTAACAGTTGAAAGTGACTGCCGCCATGAAGCCGGCCTTGTCCAAAGTGGGGTTTCCAAGATTTAGAAGATTGGACATGCGAACCTCGTGCACGGTCACCAACTTCCTTGCGCAGACAAGCTGAACATTAAAGACTCGCGCAGCTCCAGGCATCGGAACGGAATGATCATTCTGCATTCGGCAGGCGATAAGACTATTCCAGAGAGAGCTTCAACTCATGGTGAGCCCTTGGTGCGAAAAGATGCCGTGCATGGTAAACTTGGGGATCCAACACAACACATGCAATGGGCGGTGTCGTGTCCCTCGCATGTTCCTCGCTCGGGGACTGTAAGCTCAAAGCGACATGCGGAATCGCTGCGGAGCGCTATGATTGCCAAACAAGCTTTGCCATATTGCGACAAGCGTTCACCCCTTCTCATGATGGTGGAGGGACTGCACCAAGGATTACAGTTAAATGGACTGCATCGCCAAATAAGTCATAACAGCGAACATATTCTTGTGAGTGGTAGCAAGTCCCACTGGCCAGGATTCTTCGATGAACTACGCCAGTGTTTTAGAGTGGCCTGTTTGGGCTTCTGCCCAAGACTCGCGAAGCTGCCCAGAGCTGGATCTGATGAGGTGGCATGCTCTAGCATGTTGGGAATCTCGACGTAGATTCTCCTCGGTTGTCTTGTCTCAGCACCGCAGGGCAACCAGTGCAAATCACACAGTGTCACTTCAGAGACTCCGGCTTGAGTCCATGGAGCTGTTTTTCATCGGACTCGCATGTCAGCGCTTTCGACTGAGGTCTATAGCGGCTAGGGTTCCTAAGCCTCGTAAGCCGCCGTGACAGAATCGGGTTCGAAGTACAGACTCCTGAACGACATCGTTGACGAGTTGCAGGAGTTGGGAGTGAATAGCCGGAGGCAAGAACAACACGAGACATCGAATCTAGCCGGCCTTGTTAAAGGAACATCGACGAATTTTCTCATACGATTCCATGTGCTGAGAAATGACCTGTCCCAGGCTCCGGATCCGGCCTATGAATTCGAATTCAACTGTCTCTTTCATCCGGTGGCTGCTCCTGAACACTCGACCCACTCCTCAATCGCTTCCTGGCCCCGGTTTCAACCCTCATTAGGTTTCGACTCTCACTCTCGCTCGCACTATGAGGAGCCCTCATAGGTTTAGGGTCTATAGGGTTTGGGGTTTAGGATAGCCCGAGAGTCTCATGATCGAGCCAGAATGGCTCGCCATCAGCATACAATAGCTGGCGGAGGACCAGGATGCGGAATAGCAACGTGTCCAGTCTCAATGAAGACACCAATGGAGACAAGGCCAAGATGATCGCACCAGACTGCCAATGACGACAGTCGCGCAGCCTGCAGACAATGTCAATGTCTGTGGTGGCTTCATTGACGGCAACCACAGTCCGTCGAGTACCAGAATTGTCACAGTCTTGATGGATGAATGTCGACTTTCCGGCACAGGCATCTTTCGACCAGACGATCTTACATCGACTTACCAGCTGCTGTCTCAGCCTCTCAACTCGCAACTGAGGGGATTCTCTCTGATGGGCACGGAAAGCATCAAATACGAGGCAGCTCCGGCTGATGGATCCTACAATTGCAAGCAAGTATTTTCCTCGGCCCGCCGATGTCTGAAGATCTCGTGCCAAGCGCTGCCAGCAAGTCACGAAGTATTCTTGAGTGGACGCAGGCAATGATTCTGGTAATACCAGCACGTGAAGCGCGCCGTTATCTGAGAGCATGCAGCGCAAAAGAAAAAGGCGCAAAGCCTCCTCCTGGTATTCTATGCCGTCATGGTTAATCAACCGCTGTACTTACCTAATTCGGCGTCTGCGAGAAAAGATGACTCGGAAAGAATCGAACTTTGGCAACGTGACGGCCTGCAAACCGCCAAACCCCAAAGGATCTTAAGTACCTAGATGGGACATACTGACACAAACCCAACTCATAACTCCTGATAGAGAAACTCATGTAGGCAGTTAGGACCCATTCGGAACATGTCCTGGAAGAGCACGTCCAGACCCAGGCAAAGGAGAACTTGGCTTGCTCCGGGCATACCCGCCTGACTGTCCTTGGGCGCTACTGCTGATGGAGGCATCCCGCAGTACCTCAAAGCCCTATGAACTACGGCAGCTGTCCTACATTCCTTATACGATTATTGACTATTGGCAATACAGGGGTTGTGTCCACCAGCAGTCAGAGACGGCCTTATGTACACTTACAACGCCCCTCCTGGAACATGGAGAGGACGGCTGGCATCACATCATGCTCTTTCGCCTCGGCTGCAGCCAACTTCCTCCGTTTCGCCCCCCTGCACCGCCCACGACTCTGAGTGTCTAGGACGCACATGCCCAAACCCAGATAGCACCTCATCTCATGAAAAGTCATGCCAGAGCTGTCGAAGGCGCCAGTATCAGGTTCGGCGCACCCTGCTTGAGGTATGCAGGTATGGTGGGCACTCTGCATGCAACTGACCGGCGCTGAGGCAATGCATGCGCTACAGTCTGCAGCGACAATGCCTCCAGGGTCATGGCAAGGTTTCTCCCACAAACAGTCGTTTGGTGATGTCGTGTGTCAGCTTTGCTCTAAACACAAACATCTGGAGTTTTGCCAGTGTTGGAGTGTTCCCGTGGGGAACTGAAGTCTTCCACTAATGTCCACTCGGAACCAGTCTTAAATCCTACATTGAACCTTTAACGGACCCTTACTACTGAAATAAATATTGACATCTTGCAAGTACTTGTTTCCGGCACCCATCAAACCCTTACACAGGAACGCATGTATCTTGAAAACTATTTCGACCGATGCCGGACTCTTCTCGCCCAAACCGTGGCTTGTTGCAACGGCATACCGCCACAAAACACCAAGTGTCCATACTGGCCTTTCTACTGTGTCTTTCCTAGTTCAGACCCTTCGAAAAAAGGTACCAGAACAGCTCTTCTGCATCCTTGTACTGCTGGTCCTGACCCCCTGTATTTCAGCGCATGCAGTGTGCTCCTACTGGCAAGCTTTCATAACCTGAGTCAGGCTTTCCCTTCTTCTTACGAACCTGAGGGCGCTGCCAATGTCTGCATTGCTACCACTTTAGTCAATAGACCGTCATGAACGTTTCAATCAGCGCTGGCAACATTATGCGGAAGAGTTAGCGCCCTCTACCCGCTAGAGTCCACTTGCTTTCATTTCAGTAAAGATTTCCCGGAGCCTTACAGTGTAAATGGCTGCATATCATAATTAAACCCTACCTGATTGAGGGGCATTTAAGCTCTGATTATCCGAAGCAGAACTTCCGCACACTCGGATGGGCATTGCAAAATGCATCCGTGACGCAGGCATCACCGTGATTCAAAAACGCAGTAAGAAGTTGCGACGCACCAAGGCGTTTGAGTGAAAGTGGCAAGGCAAAGCCTGATAATTAACACGCACAGCCTCCTTCTCCAGCATCGGCGAAAGATTGTACGTCAGGAACTTCGCATGCATCCAGCGGACAGCAGATCCAAGCATTGTCACTGGCGGCGCGAGGCCAGTTCGGATTCGCTGCCACTGCTCTTCCGGAAGTCTGTCCACGTCGGCATCCCAACTCCGAAGTAAAGCTCGGAGGTCTCTTTCTGGTCGTCTTGGGGTAGTCAGCTCACGCACATTGGATTGGGTGAAGTGGTTCAGGATGGGGAAGGACTTGCGCATGCTCAGGTCCACATCATCCCAAGACTCCAAACTGACCTGCCAGTCTCGCAGGGTCGTTTTCATCTCTTCGATTGGAGGATACGATTCCTGCATGGCTTGGCCTCGGATACCCAATTCGGAATCGAATAGGAGGAAACACACGAAGCAGCAGTTCCGTGCCACTCGTTGCCCTGAGAAGTATTGAAACAATAGGGTCCCTCAGAAAAGAAAAGACAAGATGCTGAGATTGAAGCGGTTCAGGTCAGGAATTCGAAGACCCCTCTGCTTCATGGTCTTGCGTTGTGCAATGAGTTGATCGGTGACCTGTCAAGTTGCCGACCGGACAAAAAGCACGACAACCTCGACCTCTTCTGCACCCGAACCCTGCAATGATGAAACACACATGTCAGTAAGTTTTGATCGTGTCCAACTCTTGGCGCTACGTCACAAAGCTTGTAGCAGCAGAAAGCCCTAAACCCTAAACCCTCCATGAAGCAGCGGCCTGAAGTAGGGTGTGCAGTGTCTCGGCTTGAATCTTGCGCTCGCGAAGAACCTCGGGAATGCGCTGGTAGTATAGGGGGCCTTAAGAATTAGAATGGGGCTTTGTGGTACCTTATACTATAACTATGATAAGAAACGTGAAGGAATTAAGATTGGTAGTTAGTCAGGCTTCTATAGTATGCATTTCAGGACTTCGCGGGAAAGAAAGTAATTTGAGGCGAATCTTAACCAAACCGACAGGCTGAAAAGGAAGGAGGCAAGCAACATCATCGAGATCAGTGAGTGCTTGATCCAGCACCAGCCGGTCTCGCACTCTGCAGAGCTCTTCATGCATGCACCTCGCTTTCGGATCACCCTCGCCTGACTACACCCCCATCATAACATCATAAAAGAATATGGTTGCAACACAACATGAATTCACTTAACTGCCAAGGAACATCCTCTGCGAGTCTAGCAGCAAGCGAGCTTCATCACCCACCTCCCATATGCCCTCCCACATCTCCTGGATCAGCGAAGCATCTCTGCCACGGACATCTTGAGACAGATCCTTATGAAGGCGGCCGACCTCAGAACTCTGCGGGCTTTCGGAATGGGTGATGAGCTAGGGCTAGGGTCTCGCACAAGGCTGGCAAAGCTGCACATAAGGGGTTTTAGGTTTTAGGCTTTAGGCGGTTTAGGGTCTGGGAGTTGCTTTAGAAGAAGCCAGCTACCTAGTAAGTCGGTCAGCGCTCTTTATGACCAGAGTACGCTAAACCTTTTTAGGGCTAACTGGGCTCGGCCAGCGCACCAAATCGATGAGTTCTCCAGCACCTAGGCTGAGCTCGTGATCCGCAACGCTCGGATAATGTTGATGCCAAGTAACACCCGCACCCCTAAACCCCTGAGCACAACCGTATACCCCTCGAATTCACACCAAGCACCTGTGAATGCTTAGCCGAAACAAGCAGCCTTTTCGGGGTTTTGGAGGCAGCGTGCCTGCATTGGTAGGTTATTCGGTTAGTGTTGGGTGCACAGGTAGGTTCTGTAGGCGAATGTGGTGCCTGGCTGAAAAATTAAAATGGCATGGTGGGCTGTACTGTATAACTTCACTAGTCCCGGGTCAACACTACATAGCTCGCTCTTGCTCAGCTTGCATGGACAGATGCTTGTAAAAACGTGTTTCCGCAAGCCCCATCAGTCGGTTGAAGAATCTTCGCCACATCATTCTGCTTCCTGTTGACTGGTGCAAGCGAGGCACGTCCCAGCAGCTGCAACAAATTCGCTGAAGCCGGCTGCTGCTCTGACGCGTGTTCGTGAACCACCTCGACCGGGGCGTCTCGGAGCTTGCTTATGTTCTTCCTACCCACAGGCCCCAAAGTAGTTCCTTTTGGGGATTACCTTATAGGATTCTAAATATAAACCACAAAAAGGAACTATTTAGGGGCCTATGGGTAGTCATGCGAGCCGTGAAGCTGGCTGGCATTACCAGCAACGTTGCGCATGAGTCATTCCAACCGTCAGTTTTTAGAACCCCAAATCCCAATCTCTTAACACACAAGCCCTCGCATTCTCCTGTCAACCTCGAGCTCGTCAGTGTTTCATACCGCTGTTTCGGATCTGGGGTGAAGAATAGTTTAGACATGGGGTTAAGGGCTTAAAGTTTAGGGTAACGCCTTAACCCTAACCTAAACTCTAGTCCTGCCTGGGCCAAGGATGATATGGAGTGCCCACCTGGAGTCGGGAAGCGATGCCGCTCGTAAGAGAGTTTAGGGTTTAGGAATCTCGCAAATAGACACCTTGCGAAAGGACTTATCTTATCTGAACCCATAAAATGGTAGGATACTGTCTTTCTGTTGAGACATAGATAAGGCCTCGGACAGAATTCATGGTGACACTGTACTGACCTCTTCCTGTGCAGTCCCATGTTCGGTTTTCTAGGCCAAAGTTGTAGCTTCCAGAATTACTACTCCGCGTGATCCCAATAAGAGGCTGCTTAGCTTTGACTTGTTCCTCGCACTGATGCTTGTATCGTACTTGGCCACATGTCAGGATCGGAAGCGACACCGGGGGCAACCGGACGCCATCACCCCAAGCATTGATTGCGCATTGTCGTTCAAACGTTGCCTCGCTCTCTGGACCTTCGCCCCATGAATGATTCATCTCAGCACCAGTGCCTGATCTCCTGCGTGGATTGCAGCAGGACCGCTTTGGGACTTAAACACGGCCCTCAAATTCACCTGATCCACTGCGCCAACTTCCGAATGACAAAGCTGGTTCCAGCTTTGGTACCTGTCATGAGGACGTCCTCGAGGAAAGGCCTGTCATCACATGCTCATATATGATCATGACAGAGCATTCGTGGAAGTCCCAGATTCCTTGTCTTGTGATTGAGTAAACCCATTTCAGCAATCGTAAAAAAAAACTCAGACCTTATGTGTCGTCCCACGACGAAGACGGAGGCTACAGTCCATGAGCTAGCTTAGAAAGGAGACAATGTAGCTGCTTCTGCTGCGCATACTGCCGCTGTAATTTCAAAGGCGGCAGTATATCTCACGCTGGGCATGGAAGACCAATGCGGATGGTTGCTTTCTCTCAGTGTTTCCTTGGCGGTGCATGGCTCTCTTTTTCATGTTTAAAGAAATTGCAAACCTGCTGCGAATAATTACGGCGGCGCCTCAAGGAAGCCAGATCCTGCAATGCTTGCCGTTGGGGTGTCTGGAAGTCGGCCATGTTCTCTCGCACCTCGGCACAGGAGATCCCCAACCATTCTGTGGGGATCGAATGATGTCCTCTGTCTATTTGAACGTCCTTCGACGCTTCCAAACTCTAGCAGTAGCTTTGAGTGCATTTGAGATTCGACTCGGTGCATTTCTGAATTTGCGTGTTCGGGATATGCTGGATGCGGACCTGCTTACCCAGCACCAAACCTTCTAGCTAAACCCTACATTACTAAACCATACTTGTTCGATGCTCTCTTTCAAGCTCCTGGGAAGGGACCGCAGAAAGCTTCGCATCATGCAGGCTCACGCTATGGCCGCATGAGGAGATGTGACGGAGCAGACTTCGCTGCGGTGCAAACTGCAAGCAACCTCTGGATGAAAGGCACCCTAAACCCTAAACTCTAAAACCCTAGAACCCTAAACCCTAAACCCCAAACCCTAAGACCCTAAACCCTAAAAGCCCTAAACCCAGAAGCCCTCAAAGGCGCCATGATTTCCAGCTCCTGAAACATGCTCTGGTCCCACAAGAACTGCAAGGCCGCATTCTTCTCCAGGATCATACCTCGGGTTTAGGGTTTAGGGCTTTCTTTGTGAGTCTCTGGGCAGCAAGCGGCTTTAGGACTTTCATACCTCGGCTTTCTTTGTGAGTTTCTGGGCAACAATCGGGGGTTCCAATTATGAGCCTGCGTCTTCGTAAACTGCAAAAGGAGATGGGTGCAGCTCCTGATTTTGCAGCTTGTATGTCTGAAGAAAGCGTCCGAATAGGACAAGCCATAACCACCAAACACTTAAATCAAGAATAGACCACAGCAGTCTTACGAATTGAGTTATGTCCTCAAGAGAGGCCTGGAGCAACCGTGCTTTGATTTAGATTCTTTCGACAAAGTGGCGTGCCAAAGAGCGCTGATCAGGCAGCCGTCGGTCCATGGGACAGACAAGACCTCGAATAGCCTCCGCCTGAAGGGAGCGCACGGGAATCCCTGCGACGGTGGAGCTGGAGTACTCCTTGATCATCTTCAAAAGACATGAGTCCTGGCATTGGCTTTGGGTCTACGGGTTTAGGGCTTTCAGGGTTTAGGGGTTTGGGGTCTAAGGGTTGTTACCCCTGCCACTTAGCTTGGACGAGGGTTTAGGGTTTCGCAGAAGAGCACGACCTCAGAGCGAACATCCCAACCGTTGAAGAAACCAGTGATATCGGCGACCGCCCTGGAGCCACACGAGCCCTCAAACGTAAGACCCTAAGACCCTAAGAATTCCTAAGCCGATACAGATACCATGAAACCGCTTTGAGCAGACGTCCAGATCGAACTCCTTCACTTTGTTGTACATCCGCTCGAACCTCACTCGCTCTAATCGTGGCGAGCATCTCCCGGCATGGTACTCTCTATTTTGAATTGCTGTGGCTGCGGGTTTCGGGCAGTATCATCTCAGGTGGAGTCTGAGACTGACTATTGCCGGCACCCCAAACGAACAGATGCTCGACTTCCGATACCTGCAACAACCAACCTTCCATTTCAGAGAAACAATGAATGGCTGGCCTCCGCCGCCTCGCCCACCCCCCTCCAATCATCTTCCTCCACCCCCAAGCGCAACCCTAAGCCACAGCAAGCACCCCCCCCCAAAAAAAAACCTGAGATCGCAAAGGGATCACCCCAAGAGCGCGATATGCACTGTAAGCATAATTTGCAAACGTTCGTGAACTCAGCCAATGTTCAACTAATGTTCCTGAATCGTGTAGATTGGAGTCTCTTGCTTGATAAGAAGCTGGCGGAGTTGATCGTCAGAGTCATCAGCCACGAGTTGGTCGAACTTTTGTAGCTCCTGCAAGCACGGGTATTCGAGATGGCTTTAGGGTTTAGGGTGCGCGAGTTGCTCGCTCCGGTGCACAGCGCCTGGTCTGCTCTGTTCTGCTGGCTGTTGCTGGGTCGCGTCTACGGACACGTCGGCGACGCACAGCTGCCAACAGCCGGCTTCCGACCAAAATCTTAGGCCGCAACCGAAGCTCGAAACCACAGCGCCTGACCCGAAAGCACGTAACATCCCGGCCTTCAGCAAGGTGTTGACGTCCTGAATCAGCTTTCGATAACGGTCAAACTCGTCCAGGGCGACAAGATCCTGATTTCGGGCTTTCGATTAATTTCGCCGGGTTTTACACCGGACCTATGAGACTTGATTGGATCTGCGCTACAGTGTCACTAAATCTTACAGTAGAAAGCACTTCCATGTTACAGAGGTTTGAAAGGGCTTAAGCTTGGGTTTCGCCCATCCAGGCGTATGTTTCCTTGGGGGTGGGTCGATGCACAGCCGGAACGTCTCAAGGACCTGGCGTAACCTCATGAGCTCACGCCACCAGCACAGCCTCAGCCTTGCGATGCTCCCCAAGCTTGAGACATGCTTTCGGCGCTCCTGTGCGATGCGGCGCGCATCATGCTCTTTGCAGGTGACCTCCGCCTCAAGACCTGCATGTAGACAACAGGAGACAAACAAGTCTGGGCGCTGAATGAGGCCAGAAGCCACAGTCCTTACAGACCGGCTGACCGGAAGGCAGAAGGGGCCCAGGCTTCTACTAGATGTCGAAATTTAGGCACCCAGTGTGCAGCAAGACAGAAATCTTCGTTTCGATTTCGAAGGTTTGCTGGTTTAAGTTTGGGCCTACGCAAGAAAGAAAACATTTTGAACTCGAGTTTGGGCACCACAAGTCTGTCGGACCAAGTATCAGCGCGGTCAAGAGAATTCTAGCAAAGACATGACGGAATTCATACTCTACCATGCGTGTTCTAGAAGAGCTGCGCTCCCAAAAGCTCCAGTCTCCGAGATTTGAGACTGCGTCTCTTCCGTCGCGAAAGATTGAAGAATCACAGGTGGACATGACGACTTGGGTGGATTGGAGCTGAAGTGCAATTGTCCGTTACATCATGTGATAATTAATGTTCAATAAGACCATGCTTCCTCCTGAATCGGGAAACCCACCACGTGAGCTCTACAGACTCTACAGACAGATCTCCACCTTCACGGCTTTGCACGATTTCATGTCAATGTGGATTCGAGGTACACGCTGTCATTCTGGGAAGGGTGCGGCGCTCCTCTTGTTGGCGAGACTTCTGTGATCGACTCGTGCCCGGTTTCCATCAATCCGCTCGGCTGCAAAGTCTTCTGGTCCAAGCTTCTGTTGCTCATATTCATGTGTTTGTGTCATCACGCCTGATTGTCTGGCATGCTTCTTCAGTTCTGACGTTCAGCCGGGAGCACGCTAGCATGCTTCCGCAAACCTGCAGATAGCCCTTGACTGCATGCCTGGGTACATGTTCGAAAGACAGCCGCCGTATGCCAGCACACTACTGTACATTCAACCAAGCCTGGGCAAACAAAAGCAACAATGCAGCAGGACCGTGGCTGCTATCCAGCCTCTCAGGAGACGGAATTCTTCTTCAAGCCAGCCACACAAAGTTTGCTCGTTGTCACCCGACTTGAGGAGGGCTTTTGCATCAATTTCCGCGACTCTGATGTCCCCAGACTGCAGTGACTTAAGAAACTTCGACCAATCTGTACGGATTTTGTCTACGAACTCCGGCAGCGGTGGCGTTGTCCCTGAAGTCTTCCCATAGAAGACATCTATGACCAGAGCACGAACACGTGGTGAAGCATCCAACGCTGTGATAATCGGAGGTTCCGGCAAGTCCTGAATCAACTCTTGGCAAGTGTGCTCCAAGTGCATTGCAGGTGTACTGTCCCACGTAGCCATGACTTGCTTCACCGACTGATTTATCCGCTGGAGGTGTTTGAACAAGGACGGGTGCCATTCGGCAATCACGTTGAACAGTTGCAGTTTACGTCGTGATTTGCCAAGCTCTTGCAGCCGTGCTTGAGCTGTTGCCAAGCCTGACAGGTCAAAGCCAAACAGTTGAAGAGCTCGAGCGAAAGCCTTTTCAGCTTGAACCAGCTCATGCAAGTTACCCATGAGCAATTCTAAAGCGACCACCTGCGTGTAGACTTCCTCCAGCCTCTTACGTAGCTTTTGATGAAGTCCACTGATGCAGTCAGCCTTGAAATGAGACCAGCGTGGCAAGCGCAGGCAAGCCTCGTCGTCAATGGCCTTTCGCCAGTTGTCCACGTTGAGGCTCGCGATGCCTGCCATTAAGCTCACCTTGTGGGGAGTTGTCGGCAATTCGAAAGTCATGCTGTTTATTGGTCCTATTAGTGCTTCTCTTGCTCGTCTGCAAGTTACTAAACACATCGACAGCAACAAAAACTGTTGTCATTCATTCTCCACGGTACGCAAACATCGGTGTTTTCGGCGGTGGCAAGCTCCTCGAGGTCGTCGAGCAATTTCGTTGCAGTCATTTTTCCTTGACTTTCGTAGTGTCTCGAGGTCGCGTTCTGTGCAAACACAAGAATCAGCTCTTTGAAGGGCCAGGTGGCAAATGTTCGAGCATCAAGCAACTCTAGCAGCTGCTGAATGCCTGCATGGCCAAGCATGGCTTCAACCAAGCGGAATCCATCTTGAAACGCCGCAGTCTCAAGAAGCTCAAGTGCAGGCAACCAGGCAACTAGGTCCAGCTTCCCTTTAAGGCTTGTCTCCTGCACGGCTGGTGTCAACAAGGCCACCTCGTCTTGGAGCTGAGACCTTTCCTCACCCAGGCCTTCCGCGATCTGGAGGGCAGCTGTGATTCCCAGTCCGATTTCGGCTGCGCACGCACCACGTCGTTTGCAGGCTGTACGCAGGACCCTGAGCATCGTTAGGGCCATGTGTGGGCATGCCTGAGCCAAAGCTGCGGAGCTTGTGTGCATCTTGCGCACAAACTCCGCAAAGTGGGCTTCTCCGAGGCGCTGTGACAAGGGATCTGCCCAAAATTGCCAGAAATCCAGCTGCAACCTGGCATAGAAAGTGGTGGAAGACACCTGGCATGGATTTAATCTCGAAACTATGGAGCTTTTGATTCCAATTTAATGAATCCCGAACCACACTCACCTTGCGGAGTATAAGCTCAAACTCCTCAAGGTTCAAGTTCTGACAGTAGTGGCTCTTGACCATCTGGAGCCGCCCAGCATCGCAAGCGGACTCTAGTAGATGGCTCCTCAGAAAAGCAGAAAAAGGACGATGCCATTTCTGAAAAGCCGGTCCCGGCCCTTCAAGTTTCGAGTCTCTTAAGGAAGCTCAATCCTCGAAACATGAAGTACACTTTCATGCAAAGATTCAGGGGCCTGCGGTTGACAGCAGCTGAACTGAGGCCAGATTACATGCTACAGGGTTGCAGGTCCAACTGCAGAACTGTGCAGCAGTGAGCTCAGAACACGGCTGAAAATCCAATTCAGAGTTATGGACTCGATGTTCACAACTTACAGCTACCTTCAGGGCCGAGGTTCAGTGCTTTCGACGTTGGGCAGAGATCCCCAAGGAATGCCTCCACGCTAAAGCACAGGGAATCCCCATCCATCGACATCTCATGTCGGAGGAGCCATGGCTGGATCTTCACCTTGTGGGTTCGGGCTTTTAGGGTTTAGGGTTTAGGTTAGGGCTCCCTGGCCATGGGTCGGGTTTCTGGGAATACGAGGCGAACATTGGAAAGTCAAGCTGGCTCGTGTTGTTCGCAAGTCAGAACCGCTTAAATATGATCGAATCGTGTTACTACAGTTACTGGTCATACTTTGGTTCCAGAAAGCCACACGATGCAACCACAACCACAACCACATCAACAACAGCAGCAGCAACAACAACAACAACAACAAGAACAACAAGAACAACAACAGCAGCAGCAGCAGCAACCGCGACTGCAACTGTAACTGCAACTGCAACGGCTCCTGCTCCTGCTACTGCTGCGACGACGAAGACGACAAATAACCTTCACCACCTTGTTTCCGACGTGGCGCGAGACCTTCCAGGAAGTCAGCTTCCGACATGGCTGCCGTCAAGCATGGCAGGTGCTCCACCTCAGGACCCCTAAGGCCCCATAAGGCTTGCGGATTGAGTCAAATTCAAAGCTGAGGGTTGGAGACTTGTGTACAGTAAGTTAGTATGAGGACTGCGGAAGTTCGTCATGTACCTTCAGATTGCGGGTCCATTGACTCGGGAAGGGTATGCCTTGCACAGGTTGAGGGGCTCCCGGCATATTGCCTGGATGTGTGGTGGAGTGTCCTTCATTTTGAACCTCCAAACCCCATATACATCCGAGACTCAAAACAATCTCCGGCTCTTGCAAGTGATCAAGTAGTCTCAACTTGAGGCTGGGGAGGGTACACACACACACGCGCACACACACACACACGACGCACGAGCTCCGTGATTGCCTTTACAGTTTCAGGCTTTATGGTGCCATTGATGTGCTTTACATTCTCGAAAATCCGGCGTGGCACATCAGCAGAAACCAAGGAAGTCAGTATGGAAGCACGGAGCAATGAGGTCGCAGTCGGCTCCGCCGCTTCCTTTCGTGACTCGGGTGTTGGGGCGTTCTTGCAAGGTGTACCATGGTTTCTGAGTAAAGAGCACAAGAGCGATTGAACATCCTCTGAGTCCTTTGCAAGGCCCTTTGTCCATAATTTTGCCCGAACAGGGACCAGGGACTTCAAGCAAAGGTGCATGGTTCGAGGTTGGGCTGCTATGCTTCCAGTCCGCAACCACAACAGCCACAACGCCGTGCGCAAGATCTTAGCCTCCAGTAGCCTCCTCTAAAGGCACAAGGTCTTCACCCGTTGCGTATGCCTTGGAGCCAGGGTGCGCTGAGTCGTTCTCTCAAGAAGCTGAAGTCACCTTCTGTATAGTGAAGCCGGTTTCCTTCGGCAATTACAGGACGGGCTCTGCGGCAAAAACATGCAATCTCGTTTCAAGACAAGCTCAAGCTCACTCCAGGTCAATTCTGGGGTTTACAGATCTACAAAGCGATGAGCATGCCAGCCGGTAGGGAATCCCACAGTAATCAAGGAGGAGTCTGTTAGGTCAGTGCCGCCGCCGATGCCGCTGATCGTTCTTCTCCGTTGATGACGGATGTAATGATGACGAACATGCTGTGGGTTATGGTGGTGGTAAGAGACGAAGGTGATGATGGCGGTAATGTATGTTGTTGCTAATCGTCGTTGTTGTTGTTGTTGTTGGTGGTGGTGGTGGTGGTGCTGCTGCTGCTGCTGCTGCTGCCGCTGCCGCTGCCGCTGCTGCTGCTGCTGCTGCTGCTGCCGGTGCTGCGGGTGCTGCTGGTGCTGCTGGTGCTGCTGATGCTGCCGGTGTTGCTGCTGTTGTTGTTGTTGTGGTTGTTGTTGTTGGCGGTGGTGGTGGTGGTGGTGGTGGTGGCGGCGGTGGTGGTGTTGGCGGTGGTGGGTGTTGTTGTCGACGATGATGATGTTGACGATGATGATGATGATGATGACGATGATGATGATGATGATGCTGCTGTGGCTGTGGTTGTGGTGGTTGTGGTTGTGGTTGTGGTGGCGCCGGGGGTGGAAGCTTCAACTCTTGAAACCTGCATGCATGCCTGATTCGCACAACGCGCGACATGCTGAATGTTCGCTACTACCACTCAGATGCCTTCCTGAGGCTTTGGCTCCTCTTGGCTGCTTGAACTTCGCACGACTGCTTCGTCTCAGTAACATGGGTGTCTGTGCCTGCCACTGGAGCAACTGTCGCATCATTCAGTACGACACTCCTGTCCCGCTACATTAATAACCAAACCTGACAACTGCAGCTTCTCAACCCTAAGCCCTAAACCTTCCAGTCCTTCTGCAAGGAGTCGGCCCTGAACTTCCACTGCCAGTTCGAGCGGGCAAGAATCAGTCAGGAGCAGGAACAACCTGAACGGATGAGCGTTTTAGGCGGCTTGCAGTGTCAGGCTTCCACGTTTCTGCGAGCCTCAATGCAACCATGAACTGTGAGTTGCATTTGGACTCCAGCAAAAGTTCCGACCGAGTCTTCGCACAGAGGCACTTGTAAGCAGCCTGCGCTGCAATACATGATTGTACACTTGCTGTGTTTTATGCACACCCACACAACCTATCTGTCTACCAATCCACCCATCTAACCCCTGTGATGTACTTCTGACTTTGCCTTTCCATGGACACCTTTGTAATCCCTGTCCAAGAACGTGCTATTTAGGCATAGGTTCTTACCTAGCCTAGCACTTTATCTGCTTTGGGGTCATGGCTGAGCCTATGCTAGAAATGCACTGCCCTGAAGCCCTAGTCTGATGTTTGCGACGCCCAAGGTTATAAGCTGGCAGCCATTTCAAACCGCTGCAGGTCCCGGAACCCGAGTGACCTAGACTCCCAGGCGCAGCTCACGAATGCGGGATGTAATGTATTCGTACTATACAATAGATGGAGTAACGAACCAATAAAGAAGAGTTTTACTCATGATCAAGCATGGTATGGAACTTCAAAGCAAGCATGAAAGGCAGTGCAAATTGCTTCAGCTGCTTGAAAAGAACCAAGGGCAAAATGATTGAACAGCCGTCGTCGCGAAATGAAGCTACCCCTCAAGCCTCACTAGATCAGCATGAAATAGAATGCACTGACAGCGTGTAAAAGCAGCTGGCAATAGTTTGGCGCAAACAGTATGTGTCACGGACCCGTTTACACCTCTTACTGGTCACCAAGCGAGACGCAGCTGCCGACCGCTGCATGCACGAACCACCTCCCAGGGGCTACTTCCAGCTCTCACTCGCGAGCCAAGGACTTCAGGTGTAGCCAAGGGCTGCTGCACCCCATATGCCTTCCCGAAATCCTGGACCCGTTGCTGATAGCTCAGAACGGATGGAGACGAGCTGAACTTAAGAAGGGTAAGGTTTGTTTTGGATTTCTCTTGGCCGCCCCCTTTTCACAATTAAGATTCTAAGCCGGGCGTGACAACAATTAGTCTCAACCCTTCGAGGCAGTTTACGTTGTAATCAGAAAGGAAACAACTCTCAAGGGAAACCTGGTTGCTAGAAGCGACTTCTGAGATGATCCGTTTCAGAAAAATGCCATCGCTGCCACAGCCCTTTGCTGCTCCATGCCTTGGGCCTGGGCTCTTGTGAAGGAAGCAGCCGCAACAGGAGAACGAGCCCAACATCTGGAATCTAGGCTAAAAACGCAAAAATCCTTGATCACAAATGTCAAACCCTTGCCACAAACTCAGAAATCGAAACCCGAACCAAAACGCTTGCACCCAAGCTCTGCTTGCAACTTTCATAGTTCATCCTAGGATACGGAAACCACAGAGCCCTGCGCCCCCAGTTCCGACCCAAAAAACCCTTCATCCATATTCCGGAAAGGGCTCACCCTAGACCCTAAGCAAACCATACACCCCCAAATCCTAGATCTGGAATAAGGGCCTTTTCATCCCAACAGTGCTTCGTCGAAGGACTGGCGGCCACGGCATCCTGTCTGGTTAATCCTTCAGTACCTTATAAGGACCCTAAACTATTGGAATTATGATATATTCCTTATTATGGGTATGCAGGATTTATACCATCAACTTCTCAAACTCAACGAAGCCAGGCGGCCCAACAAGACCGGAGCTAAATTCCATGGTTTTTCGGGAGCTTTGCTTGTACAAAATTTGCAGGCCAGAAAGCTTTGACATTCTTGGGTTCCAGCAAAGCACCCTAAACCCTAAGCCCTAAAATCTCAACACACCCGAAAAGCCGCAAAAGCTTTCCATTCTCAGGTGACCCCACACTGATGACTCCACCGCTTGAGCAAGAGCCTCTTTTAACTTTTGGGAATCCAAACACTTTGTTGGGCAGGCTTACATCAGCTTCCAAAAAGGACTATAGCCACACAAAAACTTCTCTGTAAATGCGAATCGTAAACCCGAAACTCGAAACCGCAATCGAAAGACTGTTTCCCCCACAGTCTCGATCCTAGCTTCTCTCAAAGGTTGCCTTATAGTAGCGTCCCGGCCATAACACTGGTGAACACCCCCCAAATCACAGGAGCAGCTACCATGGAGACTATCAGGTTCCCTGATCCTAAACCTTAAACCCGAAACCCTAAACCCTAAAACCCGGATCAACCCAGAGACTCCAAAACCCCTTAGCTAAGGAATATACTTTAAAATTATAATAGGAGCCCTAAGAGCAAGATTTAAGGTATATCCCCTTAATTAAGGGGTTTTGGAGTCTCTGGGAATGTGAGGAAAGCCCTCATCCCTAAAACCCTAAACTCTAAAGCCCTAAAAACCCTAAAACCCTAAACCCTTAAGCCCTAAATGAGGAGCCCACGTTGGCAGATCCGCCAGCAGCAGAGGACCCGTCGACAGATGGGGGGCACCCCCGGGGACTTCACCACCAACCTGGGACCCCAAAGAGCCTACGTACCCCCTTTTTTAGGGGCTCATTAGTATGATGTCTTTACTAATTACCCTTTTAGGGCTCTTGGTTATGATTTCTTTGCTACCCTTTTTAGGGTTGTGTTTTTTTTTATGATTTCTTTACTAACCCTTTTGGGGTTCTTTATTATGATTATATAAGTCCTTAGAAAAGGTAGGTATGATTTTATAAGTCCTTAGAAAAGGTAGGTTATTTGGGGTTCAGGAAGGGGCTGAAGACAAGGGCCTTCATTCTTGGAGCAGATCTGGAGTTTTGGGGCTATCCTGGGTCTAATCCAGGCAATAAGACTTCGGATCCGCAGGCATATCATCATACCGTCTGCTTACTCCTTGCGTTAGCTGAGCGCCTTTAACCGTGTGGAAGATACCCATAAACCCCTAAGTAGTTCCTTTTTGTGGTGTATGTTTTGAATCCTACAAGGTAATCCCAAAAAGGAACTATACTTGGGGGCCTATGGTTATAGACTCCTCAAGGAAGCGAACCCTGAAAGGAACCCGATCTTCCGCAAACCCTAAGCCCCTTTACTCTCAACCTAGAAGGTAATCCCCAAAATGGGTATGTGCGACAGCTCGGGTTCAGTTCTCACCCAAAACCCTAAACCCTAAACCCATAAACCCTAAACCCTAAACCCTAAACTAAACCCTAACCCCTAAACCCCAAAACCCTAAACCCTACAAACTCTAAACCCTAAACCCCCAAGCCCCTGACTTCCTCTGCTCTTCCTCGGTTCCAAGGTTTCCATACAAGGCTTTCGGGTTTAAGGGTACCCAGAGAACCCAATACCCCTTAATTAAGGAATATACCTTGCCTTAAATCCTATTATAGGGTTTAGGGTTTAGGGATTTAGGGTTTAGGGTTTAGGGGTTTAGGGTTTAGGGAATTAAGGGAATATGCCTTAAACTATAGGGG
>CAJNJA010070208.1:5982-22309 GCA_905231915.1 Symbiodinium necroappetens
GGGTGCCGTACTATTTGGGGGATCTGCAACGGGACCCGGATATATAGAGAACTTCCCACATAGCGACTAAACCCTAACCCAACCTTTAATGCACAAAGCTGGGGGCATACTTTCGATTTGCCTTGCTGGTCTTCTATACCGTCAGGTTCAAGGTGCCCCAAACAGAAGAGCTGTAGGTATCAAAAGCCACGCTCAGAGTATAGTCTTATGGTTCTAAGACCTATTTTTTCGGGTTAAGGTTTATGGTTTAGGGCTTAGGGTTTCGGACTCAAGTGAGTAGGGCGTATGTTTGTCAGAAGCTAGTAATAGTAGTTGCCCTAAAAATCTAAGCCCGCTACCCGAAATCCCCACATGGAGATCTTTTGCCCTAAAATCGACGCCTTCGACCCTAAACCCTGAAACGGAGACGGATCCCCAAACTGGGAGAGACCGGGCCGCTGCAGGAATCCCCTGGGGACTAAGCACCGGAGACGAGGAAGCCACGGAGGGGTCTGGCTTCGGGATTTTACAGGGGCTCTTGTTATAGGGTTTAGGGTTTAGGGGTTATTTAGGTTACCATATTGTTCAAGGATTCTATTTGAGTTACCATGAATTGGAAAGGGATTCTATTTGAGTTACCATAGTGTTAAGGGAGTGTGTTTAAGTTACCATGTTGTTAAGAGGTTGCATTTAAGTTACCATAATGGGATCTATAGTAAATAATATGCATGGTTTCTCTTTTTATGGCAAACTTAATTAAATCACCTGAACAAGAACACAGTTTAGGGTGGCAGGGCTTGGGTTTTGGTGGTCTGGAGGGCCAGAGTGGGGTTGAAGGTTTTTTTGGGGATTTAGGATTTTATTAAGGTTCTTGGATTTAGGGTTTAGGGCTTCAGGCTTTAGGGCTTTTTAGTTTGGGTGTGGGTTTTCGTTATCAGGCGCAGTATGAAGCAACTGCGGCCCGGGTGGAAGGCATCAGGCCTCGAAATCTCACCCGGAGCCAAAGGAGACTGGTCACGGCAAGTCACAAATGCTCAGCTGACCAGAGTAAGAAAAAAACGAAAAGAAGTGCACCCTAAACCCTAAACCCTAAACTCTAAACCCTAAACCCTAAACCTTAGGAAGATGAAGCAGCGAAGCTCGTGCGCCCAGCTCTCTGCGCAAAGTTGGGCGGTCCGCAGTTTGGTAACCAAGACGTACCGCCAAAAAGTATAGAGGCTCAGATCCGTAAGCCCCTAAACCCCTAAACCCCAAAGCCTAAACCCCTAAACCCCTAAAAGCCCAAAACCCTTTTGCACGAAGCCCTAAACCCTAAACCCTGAAAGCAACCTTAAAACCCTAAGCCCTATAAAGTCGAAGCCACGTTGAGGACTTTGTCAGTCGGCTGCGGTTTCGTCCATGAGTGCTAGCCAGGGCCAGCTCCCAAGAGGGTGTAGGGTTTTAGGGGGTTTAGGGTTTAGGGGTTTAGGGTTTGGGGGTTTAGGGGTTTTAGGGGTTTTAGGGGTTTATGGGTTCAGGGTTTAGGGGTTCAGGGGTTTAAGGTTTAGGGCTGGTTTAGGAGTTTAGTGTTTAGGGCTAGGGCTTCGGTATAGAGGTTTCTGCGATCTTCCCTTGTCCTTACTTACATGGTTGCACGGCAATGTACCATGGGCCTGAGGGCGTTACCGGCGTAACCATGAAATGTTGCTCGCGTGTAAGAAACTCCTAGGTGATTTTAGGGAGACCCTTTAAAGGGGACCCTTCTGAACCCTCTTTGTGGCTGTCTTAAAAGGGACCTAGGGTCTATATCCTCAAGGGTCCCCGTAATCCTAACTCTCAATATCGTTTCAGGTCTGGGGGCTAAGTTATAGATATTGTGTGCTTGGGCTTTGGGTGTAGGTTTTGGGTTTGGGGTTCGAGGCACTCAAGATTTCAAGGTGACAGCTGCAAGTGCGAGCTCAAGCAATTGCTGCAGGAGCAACCATCCCTAAACCCTAACCCTCAAAATCCTAAACCCTAAGCCCTTACCCTTAAAACAGTGAGCCCTCAACCCTAAGCCCTAACCCTTACAACCCTAAATTAAAACCCTGCGCGGCTCCTGTACCTCGGACCAAGGATGTTTGTTTATGTGGCCCTGCGGGTCCATGTACCGAAATACTATATGCATCGACGTGAAAGTAGTCCCTATCACTTAAGCCCTGAACCCAAACAGTACATACCATTGCCTGAAAGTAGTTCCTAAACCCTAAGCCTAAGTAGTATATACCTTGGCCTTCAAGTAGTCCCTGTGTAGTCGGTAAAAGTACCTACTACTTGAGGACATGGATCCTTGACGGCTGGTTTGGGGCGGCTCTCTGGCTCACAGAAATCCTGAAGCTTGACTCAAGTTCTAAAGCAGGTTTAGGGTTTAGGGTTTATAGGGTTTAGGGTTATCCTGAAGCTTGAATCAAGTCCTAAAACCTTACTCAAGGGTTGTAGTAGCCTTTATCTATGGTTTCTCTTCCCTCAAAATCCGAAACCCCTACACCCTAAACCCTAAAGTCCTTTTTTTAGGGAGTACTTGGACCCTTCGGGCTAAACCACCAACCCCCGAAAGCTTGGTGGAGCAGAGAAGACGAACCCGGAAGCTGAAGATGGACAACGCGGAACTCTAATAAAAGGGGTCGGAATCCTCAGAGAGCCGAATACCACTTAGTTAAGGGATAGACCTTAAATTATGGGGGGGCCTTAATATTATGATTTAAGGTATATTCCTGCGTTAAGGGGTATTGGGCTCTCTAGGTCATTCAGTAGTAATAACATTCCCTTATAGTCTGATAGTCCCTACATACTTCTACCACGATGATAGAGCCCCAAATCCTGTTTCAACTACGAGGCCATAAAGCAGACGGCGGCTTCCTGGACCTTCTGATGGAGACCCTGCTGGCCCCGATGACGGCCGAGTCCGGCTAGGGGCCAAGCATGGGCTTACGGTTACGATTTAGACTTGAACCCTAAACCCTAAAACCCTAAAACCCTAAAGCCCTAAACCCTAAAACCCTAAAGCCCTAAAGCCCTAAACCCTAAAACCCTAAAGCCCTAAACCCTAAAACCTTAAACCCTAAACGCCCGTTTTAGGGTTTTTTGTGGGGCA
Source organism: Symbiodinium necroappetens (assembly GCA_905231915.1). Taxonomy (NCBI): domain Eukaryota; class Dinophyceae; order Suessiales; family Symbiodiniaceae; genus Symbiodinium; species Symbiodinium necroappetens. The sequence continues at coordinate 9,074 of CAJNJA010070208.1, forward strand.
GTGGCTTTGGGGGCCAAGAGAAAGTCCGAGGGCCCTTAGTTCAAAGCATTCAACGTCCTTGAACTATATGAGAGTTTAGGGCTTTAGGGTCCCTTTTAGGGTTCCTTTAAAGGGATCTATAGGGGTTTAGGGTTTCGGGTTTTATGGGAGTTTCCGAAAATTAGGGGTACCTTATTTTGGGGTTCTTATAATAAGGATCCTACTCTTTTGGGGGATACTATATTAGGGTCCCCTTTTTTCGGAAACCCCCATAACATCGGAATCCTTAGTATGCTTTGGGGTCCTTATAATAATAATAATACGGATCCTACTATTTTGGTGTACGAGATTATGGTCCCCTATTTGCGGACACCCCAATAGCGGAGTTCTCAGTAAACCCTAAACCCTGAACCCCCATAATATCGGAATCCTTAGTATGCTTCGAGATGCACCTGAAGGTTCCTTCATTAGACAGGTTTTGGGGCGTTTGGTGGTTAGGGTTTAGGGTTTAGGGTTTAGGTTTTGTTTGGTGGTTAGGGGTTGAGGAGTTTCTGCTCAGAGGTTTCCGGGGTCAGCCAGGTTTAAGGTGGAGCTGGACCCCAAAGAACCTACCTTTTTAGGGTTCCTTGCTATGGTTTCTTTATAGTAAGTCCTTAAAAGGGTAGGTCTTTCAGGGTCCAGGGATGGTTTATTTTGGGTTTAGCCCAAGCAGTTATGCTCATAGCCTGTGCGGCCATATTGCCCAAAACTGAAAGCCTTACTTGGAGGTTCATGGGTAGTCATAAATGGAGTTACAAGCCCTCCAATACGTATAACTATGGTTACCATACTTGTAACACCACCTATACCTACCCATGAACCTCCAAGTATCGCTCCGAAAGTCTTGAACCGGCAAGCTACACTTTCGGGCTTGCGGGGTTGTGTCATCGATTGTGGTTCAGCCTCAACGCGTCACGCCAAGACCAGCGTCTCTGCCAATTCGACACATGCATGCAGCATAGGCTCACGTAATGCTTCGTGATTACAGCACTTGAAATCGATAACCGCATGTTAGCTAGCGCTTTATACAGAGTTATCGTCATGAACAGCACTAAACCTGCCGTGTTTGACAGGAAATCTCCGCAATAACTGGACTACTTTACAGACTTTACATCAGGAAGGCTGCTTTTACACGAGCAAGGCATGCCAGCAGAGTGACCTTTCACAGAGTACCCTAAACCCTAAACCCTAAAACCCTAAAACCCTTAACCCTAAACCCCGCTAATCGCTGTTTGACCGGCTGCCGGTCAAGGCTGGTGAAGAAGCAAAGTCTGCACGGGTTTAGGGTTTAGGGTTTCTGGTTTCTTGTTGGATACAACTTTACATGTTTGTTATACCAAAAACCCAAGATAACCCTAAAACCTAAACCCAACAAGGATGAAGACATGATCATGTTTAATATAGCCCCAACCGGGAACCTGGTTTAGGGCTCCAGGTGACCACGAATTCACCTTCTACACAGCATGAAACCCAACAGGATCTTGCACTAAAGGTAAGTGCCTCATAGCTGGGTTTAGGGTTTTGGGGTTTGGGGTTTAGGGTTTCTGCACTACTAAAGGTACGAGCCTCATAGCACGGTTGATGGTATAAATAGCCATAATCAAAAATAATACCATGACTCCCATAGTTTTGGGATCCTGAAGGTAATGCAGGCTTTCTACCATCAACAGCATGATGGAACTCGGAAAGAGCTTGAAAGGTTCCGGGAAGGACATGAGACAGGGGTGAATTCTGTACGTCTACTTGCATGCACTCTGAAACATTGTCGCGAGCTCCGGCATGTAAGCCCTGACCATAAACCTGGAAGCATGACATGTTGCAGCTGGTTGCAGCTCAATGGGGATTCAGTGGATCCCGGTCTTGGAGGAAGGCAGTTCGTAAGTTGAGAACACGGGCGCATAGATTGCCGGCTGCGACCAAGTCTCAAGAGCCTGTCAACAATGCCCAACCCAAAATAATTGCCAAGACTATTTTGGGAGATCCTGATCATTATTGTATATCGTATAACCACCCCAAAAAACCTATTCTAACTAGTTTGGCCCCTAGCCTAATCGTCCTGGCAATGTCCAGCAATGAAGTTTGGTCGAATCGCTCTAGGCGTGGTCGCCTTCTTGTCTTTCATCCTTCTGGCTGCATATCAAGGCTACGTGTACACCACACCCGCGAACGAGCATGCAGCCGAAGTAGCGAGAAATTTGACCAGACAACGGCGGAGGACGTATCTCCATGACCATCGTCGCCCAGAGCAGCCGGATGGCCCACTCTTCGACATGATGACCGTCATGAGAACACCAACTTGTGTAAACTACCAGACCATTATGGGAGCTCTGAAGCACTTGAAACCCCAGGGTCTCAGGAGGATCTATGTGTCGGTTGCGAGAGTGTTCAAGTGGTACACCTTTTTTTACTTGTGGTTTAGTGTTGCTTTCCTTTAGAAGACTTGGATGGTAGAAAAAGGGGCAGGCGATACCTACAAAACTCTAGAAAACCGCACCACACACACACACACGTACAACCACACACACACACACGCACATACATACATATGTATGTCTGTCTGTCTGTCTGTCTGTCTGTATGTATGTATGTATGTATGTATGTATGTGTCACATACATATGTGAAAACACACAAACATATATATATATATACATACCTATACATATACATATATAAATATGAACACAGGCACAAACAGAAGTGTGTATACCTAGGCTCCCGGTGCACGGTTTCAATGTTTAGGATTTGATGCTTTGTGGAACCAAGGTTCCTGGTCCATGCATCGAGAGTATTCCCGAACCCTAAGCCTGAAACCCTGAATCCTAAACCCTGTAACCTGAAATCCTGACTCCTTAACCCTTAATTCCTTATAGCCCCTAATCCTAAACCTGAAACCCTGACTCCTTAACCCTTAATCCTTATAACCCCTAATCCTAAACCCTAAATCTCGAAAGCCAAGGTTCCTGGTGAATGGGTCGAGAGTATGAGCAGTTTGCACGAAAATGTCATCGGAGTGGACGACTCCAAGGCTGTGCCTGGCGTCTCCTACGACATCATCGGTAAGGAGCCTCAGGCGCTCATTGAGGACACTTTCCTCTTTTCGGGTTAGTATGATAAATCCTATAAGCCCTAAATCCTGATCCCTTATAGAACTGAAAGCATACACAGCAACTAAGGAGCTGAACAAGCAGGGCTACAATGGTCAGCAGGCGCCTAAGCCTCAGCCCAGTACCACCCTAGCAAGCCCCACAAAGCCTCATTATCATAACACCCATTACACCCTTAGTTTATGCAGTTCTCCGAACTGTCCTCTCATGTGAACGACGGGGCTGCCTGTGATTTGGAATATTTCCATCTTTGCGGATAAGAAGGTCTGTGTGTTCCATACAGGCATGTATATACTATATACTATATATATATATACATACACATGTATCTGCATGCATATGTACATATGCACACGCGTATCTAGACATGGCCAAGCTTGTAGCTACGATCCAGTCTGACCACTCATGCGTGCCAGATGACTTCTGGCCGCCGAAGCACTGGCTGGTATCTTATGCAATTTCTCAATTTGGGCTTCGGCATGCGCGACGATGTGCTGGATTTTGTTCTCCTCCACGATGCAGACATGATGATCTTGTCAAACTTTCAGGTGTTTGGCCTCAGCACTTTCACAGGACTTGATGGCATCCTACCGACCATAAACCTCCGGCCAGGAGGAGGGGATGCACACCAGTACGAGAAGGCGCACAGGTGCCTTCTTCATGGTGAGAACATCGAGGACCCACCAGACGGGAGTTCATACACGTCGCACTCCTGGATGAGTTACCGGCCCTACATAACAGAGCTACTGAGCCGTTTCGGCGGGCATATCCGGGATGTTGCAGAAGGTCAGCCTCAACCATGGCTTAAGCGGATCGTCGAGTGCATCGACCAGACCAACCCACATCTAGGCTTTGGAGAGATCACCACATATCTGTCATACAATGTGCGGCACCATCCCTTGCAATATACCTTCGTGCCACTGATGACATGGACGCGCCACCCCATAACTTTAGGGGACCTCGGTGTCAAGAAGAACGGCTTCTGCTGCCCCACTGAGAAGATGCTACAACGCCACGAACACGAAGGATCCCTCGCTCCGTCAGTATAGGGCTCTGAGTTTCAATCCTTATAACCTCCCAGACCCTACTGCAGTGCCCCTTTGTCATCCTTTGTCTTAGGGTTTAGGGTTTAGGGTGATGTGCGTTGATCTTCATGCCGTGAGTGCGATTCAGTGCCAAGAAAGATAAGTCTCCAGTGCGATTTACAAGCAGCCGCCTGCCAAGGATATGAGTATGTCGGTATGGAGCTTGGTCATCCGTGGCCTTTTGAAAAGAAACTGAGATGCGGATACACAACCAACGCTTCATATCTCTCGGAGGCGTACCCGCCACCGGACCATTTATTCTGGCAGAGCCGAAACGTGCGGCTGCAACGGCGCGTCAGATAAGTATGTCAGCTTCCAAGAGAAGCTCTGCGCATCCTGAAGTTTTTTTAATCTCTGAGTAATCCTTTGGTTTTTGGAAGCCCCCAGGGGTGGGGTGAGATAGGCAGCGGAACCCTGCTGTGGCCTCCGGCCTCGTGATGGAGCTGCTACAGCTTTGCTAGATTCGCGGTGCTCAGGAAATAGCCCGGAAGAAAACGCACTACAACAGCCCCGATTAAGTTTTGACTTTTGCGTTTAGGACTTCCCTCAAAACCCTAAACCCTAAACTTTGAGCGACTTCGAGCATCTTGGCCTTTCAATTCTTGCAACAGTAGGTTAGTTAGTCCTCACTACATAGGTTCCCCAGTAGTACCTTTTGGCCCTTTGTATTTGGGGGGGTCTCCTTATTAAAGCCGAATATTGGCTTAGTAGCTGAATTACTACACTTTAACCTTTTGGGGATAATATGACCCCTTCTAGAACTGAAAGTGTACACTTTTTTATCCTTATGAACTCAGCAACTAAGTTGGGAAAAAGGGTACCCCTATGATTAAAGGGTTACTGGGGAACCTAGCTACTACTCCAACAGCTTCAACCGATGTGGTTAGCCAAGGCCACTGTGTTCATGCAGGGTAATGGGTCTTAAAGCGTTTAGGGTTTAGGCTTTAGTATTTACAATGGACTCCCGAGCTTGAAATTCAACTCGCATGTTGCTGGAGTATAGGTTTAGGGTTTAGGGCTAGATGCCCGAGAAGTCCTACACGCACGCAGCTTGGCTTGTCTACCTTGAACTCGGTTACTGTTTTGTTGGAACCTATCCTCAGGCCATATACACACATATATATATACACACAAACATACATAGATGTATATGGAAACACATATATATACACACATACACGTTATTTGTTTATGTATATGTATATATATATATATATCACAGGTCGTTAAGATTTTCTGCCAGGGTTTCGGGCATGTTTGGATGAGTGGGCTTTCTTGAAGGGCCCAGGCATACTTCGGACCGAAAGTCAACATGCAGGAATCCCTTTGACGCCTAAGCTTACATTAAACGGGTTTAGGGTTTTAGGGCTTTAGGTACATGGGGCCGCCATACCCTAAACCCCATAGTCTCACGGTCCCTTGTAGTACCCGTATAGCATCTTATAGTACCCGACTAGGTCCCTTATCCCACCCTTAGAGTACGTTTATAGAGCCGTTATAGTACCTGTATAGTTCCCTAAACCCTAAACCCTACACCCTAAACCCTAAACCTTAAACCCTAAAACACCAAAACACCCTAAACCCTGAAGGAACTAAGAATTAGAGCTCTTCCAGGTCTGGCGCCTGGTTCCACAGCCAGGACGCTGATGCCCTGGAGCAGACTTCCTTTCGCCTTCCTCTGAAAACCAAATGAAGCCCAAAGGCGTTAGGCTGTTTGGGGTTTAGGGTTTAGGGGAGTTAGGGTTTAGGAGTTAGGGTTTAGGGTTTTGGGGTTTAGGGTTTAGGGTTTAGGGGAGTTCAGCACCTTAAAATGGTGCTTGTACGACCATCCAGTACAAGTGATCGGCCTCACACTTTGTTAAGGAACATGTGGTCATTAAGGTTAGTATGCGGACGAGCAGCGATATTCCATCCTAATATTGCGTGCCGAAGAGCTCCCTCCCAAAGCCCTAGGATAAAGTAGCAACGCGATTCCTAAACCCTAAACCTGGGCTGTTCAAAGTGCCAGGTCCCAACAGGTGCAAAATGCGACATGGCATTGCTCCACGGATCAGGGGATTTTGTAAGTAGTGCATAGGTAGATTTATAGCCAGAAATACACTCATTGGGCTTGTCCTACTTAAAATTCGCACAACAAGCTTGCTAAATCCCCTGATCCTTTAAGGGTGGGCCTTTGTCGGCTCAGCTTTGCTCGTGGGATGCTGGTAAGGAAGAAAAGGTGCGTGCTGTGGCCGAGGAACTGTCGGGGCGGGCTGCTGACAGGAACATGGGACTGAACCCTAAACCCTAAACCGGGGGGCTGGGGCTTCAGGTTTTTTTGTCTTTAGAGGTTTTCGGGCCTTCAGGCTTTCAGGGTTTCATGATCATGGGACTTGGTAGGTAGGTCCGCGTCGGCTTAAGATACCCTAAACCCTAACGACTCGTAAAAAACTTAAAAATCTTACTAAGTCCCTAAACCCTAAACCCTAAGCCCTAAACCCCCGAAAAAGAAACTTACGAAGTCCTGAGGCCCTCATGGCTCGTCATCCCAGCAGTTAGATCACAGCAGCGGCCGCCAAACCCGCGAAACCCCGAACCCTGAAGGGTTTAGGGTTTTAGGGTTTTAGGGTTTAGGGGTTTAGGGTTTAGGGTTTAGGGGTTTAGGGTTTAGGGGTTTAGGGGTTTAGGGGTTTAGGGTTTAGGCTTTAGGCTCTGGGGCCCCCAAACGGGTAGTTGTCTAAATTATTTGTCCTTGTCTTAGGGTCCTTTTTCTTTTTTTTGTCTTTTCTTAGGGTCCTCTTTTGTTTACAAAAAAGTGCCGTTGGGGACCTAAAGAGGGACCCTGATTTAAAGAACTGTCCAAACCCTGAACCCCTAAAGCCTAGAGCTCTAAACCGTGTTTTGCTTTTTGACATGGGAGCCTGGCGTCGGTGTCCAAAGGCACGTGCATAGAGTCGGAGAATCCAAGTTTTAGGGGGCCGGTTTCGGATTTAGGGCAGTTTAGGGTTTCGGGTTCAGGTTTCAGGGTTCAGAGTTTAGGGTTTAGGGTCCAGTGGGTTAGTGCTGTGGTCTGTGTGCGGATATGAGTACATCTACACACCCGAAGCCAAGACCAATGAAGGGGTATACTATACACACTAGTGGTGATGGATTTGGATTTTTTTTACAGTGTAGTGGAGAATTCAGTACTCCAGGGCTTAGGGGGTCTTGCAGGTAGTGCCGGAGCCTGAACGCTGAACCCTAAGCCCTATAGTCTCTAGACCCTAAACTACAGCCGAAACCCTAAACCGGCAAATCCCTAACCCTAAACCCTAAACCCCCGAAACCCCTAAACCCCTAAGGCCCAAACCGAAGGTTCAGGATTGGATTACGAAGCACATGGTGCAGTCCTGCAAAACAGACCCCCCCAAGAAAATCAATCAGAGCCAGGAGATTCTCCAGAGTATACTACAAACCACGATAGCAAGCTATCATATACTCCTAATCTACTCTAAGACACTCCTAATATGCTATAAGATAGCTATAATATACTCCAAATATACTATTAAGATACTAATATACTATAACATACTGATGTACAACAATAAACTACAGTATAAATTAATAAACTATGATATACTAGAATGAGTTACATGCATCGCCTGTTTGGTCGGGAATGTGACTCTGCCGCTCCTGGAACATGCATAGTGGCCGTTCTCAGGGGTCGATTCAGTCAACGCCTGCTCTCAGGGATCGATTCAGTTAAGTTTAGGGTTTAGGGTTTAGGGTTAGTTAACGCCCCTATCCCTAAAAACCCTAAACGCTATAAGCCTAAAGCCCTTACCTCTCCAGGATTTAGGCCTGCTCTGTTGCCATCAGCTGCTCTGACTTACACTCTGTACAGAGCAGAGGCGTAGGGCTCGATCTTTTCACCTTCGCCCACTCCGCAGATTCAACGCGGCTCGGCTGAGACTCATCCCGAAGCCTTAATACCCTAAACCCTAAAACTAATTACCCTAAACCTTAAACCCGAAACCTTAAACCCTAAACCCTAAACCTTAAGCCCTAAACCTTAAGCCCTCGAGCCTATCATGCTTCTACAGGGACCTCCAGTCAAAACTTCCTGCCCGGCGATGACCCCCGACAGGATCCTACTTGGAGGTTCATGGGTAGTTATAAGTATGGTTTAGGGTTTATAGGGTTTATAGGGCTTATAGGGTTTATAGGCTTTATAGGGTGTATTTATCAGGTTTATAGGGTCTATAGGGTCTATAGGGTTTAGGGTTTAGAAGTATGGTTATAAGTCCCCTCATATGGGTTATAACTATAGCTACCTTACATATAACCCCACTTATAACTACCCGTGAACCTCCAAGTACGGGAACTTTTTGGCGTGTGCTTGGGTGTTCATGGGTGGGTATAAACAGAGTTATAAGTAGTGTAACTATATGTATAGCCCATATTGGGCGACTTGAAGCCCTACCTATAACTACCCATGAACCTCCAAGTAGAGCTGTGACGCCATCGGTATGGGATTTAGAGGTTATGACCCTGCACATGTATAAGGTATAGAACCCTGAAAAAATTCATTCTACAATTTATTGGACCCATAGGTAGACTGCAGACGCCTGTAAAAGCTTTTGTGTTACCCTGATATGAACCCTTTTCGAAGCTTTACAAACCCTTGCAGAATCCTTTGATTAAAACCCTATGAAGTCCCTGCAAACCTTTTGGCACCCTTCGGGTGGGCCACGGTGCATAGTTTTGCAGAACCCATGCCCCAGACACGCGCAGCAGGCGGCAGCAAACCACATATGGGGGTTTCCGAAATTAGGGGACCCTAATTTTAATATAGTACCCAAAATAGTAGGTTCCTTATAAGGACCCCAAAATAAGGTACCCTAATTTTCGGAAAGTCCCATGTGGTTTTACGATTTCCACTCCTAAGAAGCAGGTGCAGTGAAAGCTCAGAGTTTAGAGCTTAGGGTTTACAGTTACTAGGTTCCCCAGTAGTACCCTTTTGCCCTTTTCTTTTCAGGTTCCCTGAATAAAACCAAAGAGTAGGAACAAGGGTACCCTTATCATTTAGGGGCTACTGAGCTACTGGGGAACCTAGGAGTTAGGATAAGCCTTGGAAGAAAGCTTGGCCACAGTTGTGAGTACTTAAAACTGAATAAGGAATAGAAGCTCGAATTTTGAGTGCTACCCTAAACCTTAAACCCCTAAACCTTCAACCCTCAACCCCAAACCCTAAACGCCCTAAACCCTAAACCCTAAACTCCCCAAGCCCTAAACCCTAAACCCCTAAAACCCCTAAAGCCCAAACCGAAGGTTCAGGATTGGAGGTGCTTCAGGTGCAGCTCTCCGCTCGCAGCCAAATCCGTAGTTAGCAGCTTCGGGTTTAGGGTTTAGGGCTTAGGCCGTTTGGGGGTTTAGGGGTTTACGGGGTTTAGGGGGTTTAGGGCTTAGGGCTTAATTAGGCGGTTTGGGCTTGGGGGTTTATGGGGTTTAGAAGGTTTTAGGGTTTAGGGCTGAGGCGGCTTAGGTTTATGGGGTTTAGGGTTTAGGGGGTCTAGGGTTTAGAGATGCAGGGTTGGTGGGTTGCTGCGCACCGAAGGAGGCCAGCATGCCCCCATCCCACCAGTGGAACTTCAAAAGCAAAATAATAGAGGCGCCGTTGAAGTTGGTGCAGGGTCTTGTGAGACATCATAGCATAGATAATGACAAGAAACCCCAAAGGATGAATCTTGGTGGCAATTCAGGCAGTCTGCCTTATATAGTCTCCAGTGTAGTTCCTGTTTTAGTGTAATAAATTCCAATTTGAGGATCCTAAAAGGTAGCCCCGAAAAGGAACTACAGTGGAGGCTACAGGTATGTTACATAGCCAGTTTTCGTTCCAAGTGGTCTGATACGACAGCAGAGTCGCACGAGAAACTCTGGAGCATAGCAATTCATTGATCATGCCTTCTGTGTATGTGTGTGTGTGTGTGTGGTGTATGTGGGCAGTTCTCTAAATTAGGGTCCCTTTTTAGGTCCCCAATGTAGTACGGGACCCTTAATAAAAAGGACCCTATTTTCGAAAACTACCCATGTAAATACCAGTCGGTGACACACTGGATGCACCCTAAACCCTAGAACTGAAGATGTAGGGATGATGCGAAAGCTTTGCATTGCTGCATGGAAACATCTCTGCCGCCGTTCCCTAAGCCCCTAAACCCCAAAATCGAGAGTTTTGAGCTAAATTTGTGCGGCTCATCCTGTTAGGATGGTTTGACCACCACCACCACCGGCGTTGGGGGCTTAAGGTCTACCTGAACCCTTTTCGGCCCTCCTTTTAAGGGTTCCTTGTTATGATCTCCTTATGTGCTGCTGATGGTAGAAATCCACTTAATGACCTTAAAGTATGGGAATTATGGTATATTCCTTATTATGGGTAATGCAGGATTTATATCATCAACCGTATGTCCTTAGATTAGAACCCTAAACCCTAAACCCAAAGGTAGGCCCAGGTAGTGGTTAAGATTCAGATTGGCAAGCGGAGGGCAGACTAAGCCCTGAAGCTAAACAAAGCATGAACGAATGAAGCCTCACTTGGAGGTTCATGGGCAGTTATGGGTAGGGTTATGGAGTTCCTTTAAGGGTTTCTCTACAGGGTTCTATGGGGTTTCAGGGTTTAGGGGTAGCTATAAATAGGGTTAGAAGTAAGGTAACTGTAGTTGAAGCCTAAATTAGGAGGCTTATGGTTTCATGCATAGTTAGACATGAGCCTCCAAGTATGCCCAGGTAGAGGCCATGCAGTGCTGATCTCAGCGACGCAGGATGGTGGAGGGTTCTCAAAGCTGGCGCATTTGGGCTTCGGGCCTAGGCCTAAACCCCCAAGCCGAATGTCAAATCACGGGAGCTGGTGAGCTGGAGCCCGACACTTCGAGTTTGAGAGGGATGCCCGCAATCAACTTAGGGTTTTTGGATCTGGTAGTCGGTGGCAGTGGCTGCGGCAGTCGCAGTCGTAGTCGTAGCAGTGGTAGCAGTAATAAGTAGTAGTAGTAGTAGTAGTAGCAGCAGCAGCAGCAGTAGTAGCAATAGGAGGATTAGGAGTAGGAGCAGGACTCGCAGTAGGAGTAGGAGTAGGGGTCGGGGTGGGGGAAGGGGCAGGAGTAGGAGTAGCATTAGCATTAGTACTACACCAGCATCAGCAGCAGCAGCAGTAGCAGTAGCAGCAGCAGCAGCAGCAGCAGCAGTAGCAGCAGCAGCAGCAGTAGGAGTTGCAGTGGCAGTAGTAGCGGTGGTAGTTGAAGGGTCGTAGTTGAAGAGATTCCGACACCAAGCATTCTTGAAAACCCACGTCGTAGAATTTAACAGGCATTCTCCAGCCTTTTTTGGTGAAGATACCCAGCGCCGTCGCCTCCTCGATCAAAACCTAGCTACGAACCTCAACCACGCTCCCAACATTTCGGGTTATATAAGGTTTGGCGATTTCAGGATTTACGGACAAATGCTCAATTCTTCAATGGGACCATCGTCTGATGCAGGGTCTTCGTTACCAGTAGTTCTAGATCAACTGCACCCAATATGCAGCCACCAAGACTCCCAAGGAGCCGCTTGGGACTCACCGATAACACCCTTATGAAATCTTGTGGAGCCTTTATTTGTATTGCCCGCCTAAGCCCTTAGGCAGCCTTGTTGGACATCCCAGATATAACCCAATAGAGCCGTTATTTACACACGTAAAGCCCTTATACAACCTTGCTGCACCTGACCCTCGCCCAGGTTCAAGGCCGTCCTTCCCTTGCTGCTTGTCTTGGGCGCCGGTGCGGGAGACCAGGCAAGTTGCAGCTCCAGTTTCTGGCTAAAAGAGTCGGAATAATGAGCTATAGTTCCTATGAGTTTATACTACACTATACCGCAAAATCCTATCTAGTTATGCAAGCTCCGATGTTACGTTGGTACCCGGGTTGAGGGTATGTCATGGTGTCTGGCCACCTCCTCCACCTAATCCTCCTTCTCGAAGGGCCGAGCGCTGATCGCTGCTGCTTCTGGTCCCACTAGCTGCCTGTTTCGAAGCGGTCTTATATGGGTAGTGCTCTAAATTATGGTCCCTTTTTGGGTCCCCAATATAGTACGGCACCCTAATTAAAAGGACCCCAAAAGGGACCCTAATTTAGAAAACTACCCATATCTCAGCCAGGATTTGAATGGTGTGGGGCCTAGAGATGCTCCCAGGCTCAGAAACTTCGTAAACATAGAGGTTTAGGGCTTAGGGTTCAGGGTTTAGGGTTTAGGGCTTAGGGTTTAGGGTTTAGGGGTTTAGGGTTTAGGGGTTTAGGGTTTAGGGGGCTTTGGAGAATTCGACTCGAGCCTGAGCCAGAGGCGCCCTGTTATCGGTCATCCTAAGTGGCCCGGTTTTGTGTAAGGTTCGCATAGCTTCTTGGGATCCATACGGTTTAGGGTTTAGGGTTTAGGGAAGGTTCGCATAGCTTCTTGGGATCCATTGCATGGGGGCTTAGGATCCTTACTTATAAGGGTCATTTGGTCCCCAAGGATGATTCTTAGTGGGTTCCACACTGGTACCCTTTTGCCCTTTTTTAGTTGGGGGGGGGGTCTCCTTTATGAAAGCCGAATATTGGAAAAAAGGGGTGCCCTTTTTATTAAGGGGTTACTGGGGAACCTGGTCCTAAGTGACCCGGTTTTGTAACTTCTAAACCTCTGACATAAAAGCTGACGCCCTAGGACCTAGAAAGCCTATGTCATGATCCTGTAAGTAGGGTTACAGTTGATGTTTCGTCTCAGGAGGTCAGGCCTTGGGGTCTGACATGCAACGCACAGGCACGCACACACAGTGTCGCTCTCTCTCTCTCTCTCTTTCCCGCGCTCTCTCTCTCTCTCTCTGTCTCTCTCTGTCTCTCTCTCTCTCTCTGCCTCTCTGTCTCTCTCTCTGCCTCTCTGTCTCTCTGTCTGTCTCTGTCTGTCTCTGTCTGTCTCTGTCTGTCTCTGTCTGTCTCTGTCTGTCTCTGTCTGACTCTGTCTGTGTCTGTCTGTGTCTTTCTGTCTCTGTCTGTCTCTGTCTGTCTCT
>CAJNJA010070219.1:10015-22308 GCA_905231915.1 Symbiodinium necroappetens
CTCCTCCTCCTGTTGCTGCTGCTGCTGCTGCACCTACGATCGCAACAACCACGACAAGAAGCGAAAGAGGACACCTAGGCAATCGCCGCCGTCGGTGCCTCTGGTCTTTGGCTCGGGCATTCTGAAAGCCACTGTATAAACAAGCTTGTACATCTGGAGCGCTGGAACTTTCAGCTCTTCAGTTTGGGAAGCGGTTTCGGGTAGTTCGGTGTATGTCCTAGGGCTTTTGCACACATATTGCAGGCCCTAACACCAAACCGAGCCTCACGGCTTAACCTGAGTCCCAAGCTCGCAAGCCCGAAGGCCCCGAAAGCCTCAGCCCTTGTTACTTGTGGTTTAGGGTGGCGGGTTTAACACACAGCAACCAAGGTACCCCTGATGGGATATCGCAGAGTCAGGAATCTTCTTGAGTAGCCTCTTGAGGAACATCCAGAGGAATTCAAAGCCGGCACAAGAGAAGCGGCCAAAACATCGGCCTTTGCTTCCATGTCGCTGCCACCGAACTGGTCCAAGTCACCCGGCTCTAATTATTAAGTCAGCGAGGTGCATGCCAGCACGGCACATAAGATCGAGAGTAGTGCCTGCGGTATCGCATGGGTCCAGTGTGTGTGTGTGTGCACACACCATCGCGCAAGCATGTCGGCACGTAGTTATGCTGCGCAGGTTTTTCCATGTGGGGCCGAAATGGCCGAAACACTTGTCAACGCCCACTGCAGACATCTGCCATTGATGCCGGAAAGGTATACGACAGACGAAGGAAAAGAGTGCCCCCGGGAGGACGAACAAGAGTAGCCAACTTTCGCAGCGTGATGCTGCGTCCGGATAGATCGGGCTTAGCTGTTTCGGTCGTGCGTGCCAAAGTACGCCGCCTTCGCAGCAAGTGCGGCTTAATTTGCGGCCGGTGCCGCTTACAGCTTGCTTCTGAGTGGGGGGGCTTGCTTTCGAGGTACTATCACAACTCGTCAACAAACCAGACGCAGTGGGAGAAGCCTGAATGGCCTGGCGCCAATTCTTGATGCAACTGCTGAGACGCTCATAGTGCAATTCAGGCCCTTACTTGTACCATGTTCGATACAGCCTAAGTTTACGAGCATTTGCCCAGTGTCTGCCGTTGTGTTATGCAGACATCACTGATATTCCGTATGGCGCCCTTGCATCAAGGTTCCTGGCAGGTGAAAGGTGACAGGTCCGGAGACAGCCTGAACCATAGCTTTCATAAGCCCCAAGCCCCGAAGCTGCATCCCTAAAAAGATCGAACACCTTTTGTTTTGAGCAAAAGCTCGTTGATCCTAGAAATCTCTTCGGAAGAAAACGTCTGCTTCCGCCTTCTCTGCAAGGTCCACGGGCGCGCCGGAGTCGCTGTCCTTCCACAGCCAGTCCTCTGAAGTGTCACCTGGATGAAACACAAAAGGTGCCTTGGGCATTCAGAGACCTTTTCAGAGTGTTTCAGAGTCTAGGGTTTATAGGGTTTATAGGTGCGTACTGTTGGTGGGTACTTCAAGGCGTTTGGCCTGTGAAGGCGGTTGCTGCTTGTTTTGGGACAGGTTGGGCTGCGGCCTCTAGGATCCCTGCTTTGCGGCTTGGGATGATGTAGGCTTGTCGGATCTTGTCGGTATGTACTGTGAAGACTCGGACCGGGTCGGTCGTGTGTCGCGAACCGGTCGCTCAACCTTAGCTGCTTCGACTTGAAAGCTTCTATCCCTCCCGACCCCGCAAGCCACAAACAGCGTAGTCCTGAGAAGTGCCCTGTAGCCCGAAAACTTGAGTCCTCAGTCTGAAACAGCAAGGTTTCAAGAGCAATCCGGAGCACCACAGCAAGATAAATAGAGCCCGGCCCTCGACCGGCCCAGCCATCAACACCCCAATCTCCTGCGCATAGAGTCCCTGTACTCACCACACGGCCTAACTTAGGGTCTATATAGGGCCTAGGGACTGTTGGGTTCATTGACTCGGAAGCTGAGGGGGAATGGGTTCAGGGCCAGCCCTCTGGCCGAGGTATCGGCCCACAGTTTCTGACCTCGACCTTCATGACCGGGCGACGGCTGGGGGAGGCGAAGTCCCTCAGTAAGACAGGCTTAGAGGGCTTTTCGGCTTAGGCTTTTGGATGGCGGGGTTTAAGGCGGCACCACAGGAGAGGTGACCAATTTGTCGTTTGCTGCCTTCGGTCAACGCACATTGTACCTGTAATGTAGGGGCCTAAATAATTACCAATATTATTTTGGGGGTTCCTTATTATAATTATAGTAGAATGGGCCCCAAAACCCTATTCTAGTTATTATGGCCCTTACAGTACCTGCACATCCTGCACCTGGCGGGCCTGTGCTTCAACTCTAGCTGCCGAACTGTAATGTACATGGCAACGAGCCTGCTTCAGACTGGTGGCTGTAGGTTTGTGGGAGTTTGAGGCCCAGGTTTAGCCCCAAGGATGCAGCGGGCGGACCTCCAAGCCACAGTCCAAAGGTTCTGTAATAGCAGCAATACGTGACTAGAATTATGTTTAAGTTTCAGAGAGATGCGAGACAACGTCGATGACCATTGCAATCATGGAGGGGTCAAAGCATCATCGCATGTGGAGAGACAGGCCGTAGTCACAGTCATTTTCGCGGTCGATATAACATAGGGGCCTTAGCAATTACCTAGACTATTCTGGCGGTTCCTTATTGTAAATTGTAGCAGAATATACCCCCAAATACCCTATGGTCCCTACGCTAGAACAGAATATGACTGAGTGAGTAGGGGGCCCCCAGATCTGAAAAAGTCCTTCAGCCTGGAACAGGGCACCTGGTCCCACTGGGCTCCGGCCACGAGGTGCCTTGGAAGCGCTCTCCTGTTCAAGATTCTTCCAAGCTTTGCTAGAGATTTAGGATTTAAGACCGGAAAGATTCTTTAAAGCCTTGCTTGAGGTTAAGATTTTCAGACCGGAAAGTGTCTCAGGAAGGATGTAGTGCACGATAGCAGATCAATTCTAACAGAGATCTTGGTCCAAGGGCCTGCAGCACAGGGAGTGGGTTAGCCGCTTGGCCGGTGCAGGCAAGAGTGTTGCCAGCTTCGGGCTTTTCGCTCTTTGTGGTATCCTTCCCCTGAAAGCCGAGGAGGTATCAGCTTCCAGCGGACAGCTTGATGCAAGGTTATAATGTGTTCTATCTATGCTAAGCAACTGTGTATCCTGAAACCGCCAACTCTGCATACATCAGTCTGAGTCCACGTCCCACCACTGAGCCCTTATACCCCCTGCTGCTCGAGGCTATCGGCGGCAAACTCGCCACGACCGAGGCGACCTTGGGCTATGTCGGCTATGTCGTTTGCCGCATATTACAGACAGAGCTTGTGTGGGCAGTGCTATGCCGGAAGTCTTTCGAGATCTCTCGCACTTGCGGGGGCGTCAGCAAAAAGATGATGCATGCTTTAAACGTTTTCTGTGGTATCCTGAGCAAACCGCGCAAGACTCTCCCTACATTCCCGAGACTCCATGTGTAAAACAGGACCTAAGAAAGAGATCGAGACTTCAATGGCCATTAGACCAGACGAAAGCCACTTAGCCCGGACATGGTGATGAGGACGCGATGCGAATGACAGCAGTTTGGTAGGACTCACAAGATTTTGGCATCAGGCTGACAGCACCCTCAACCCTACACCCACACAAACCCTAAACCCACAATTCCTTTACCCATGAACCCAAACGAACGCTCGACCCCCAGCCCCCTTCCCCCTCCTGCAGGCCGACACAGTTTCCCTCAGTCCGGGATCCCAAGCCTCCGGTTTGGGGCCGACACAGCCTCATGTTTGAGGGTTCGAAATTCTACGGTTAAACGCGTTTCAGCCCTACTTCAATCATCAATTTGTAGAATTAGTGGGTTTTCGTTTCAAAAGTGGGTTGTTGGTTCTGAGTCTTGCTTGTCTGTGTTGGTTTGCCTTCTGGCATGCCTCATGCGAAGCTGGTGCTTCCTGTGTGTAGAATGCACGGAACAGCACCGGCATGAATACCGTTTAGGCGGAACGGGGAATTGGGTGATGGGCCAATTTTCGGTGGTTGGACGGCATGAAGCTTGCAGTTGGCTCTATTGGCCCGCAGCGTGAGAATACGTCTTGTGCTCTGGTTTACTGAGTATTAGTACTGGTATAATGACTGTGCAATTCAGATCCCTCATTTTTATTGGATATGGAGGAGAAACATTGCAATCTCGTATCGCGCGGCAGGGTCATCAGGGCGCTTCCAGTTCACATTTATTTTCTTTCACACTCAACGAAAGCGTCTAAGCCCATCGAGGGACGTCGCACCGATATCGGACACGCGAGCCAAGACATGTCTTTGGGTTTCAGAGCTTCGGCTTTAAGGTGCAGGACAAACTGTATTTGCCCGTCAGGCTCGTGTATCTTGTTGTGCTATCTGTGTTTATCTGCGTGTTTTGTGTTCGAGTATCTAAATCCATCTACTGGTGTATCTTGCAGCACTGAGGACAGGCGCCCGGTGGTGTGATGGACTCAGCGGGTCCCGCCGCAGGCCACGGTTGACACAGATGCATGTTTTCAGAACCATGATTGAACACAGTAGGTTTATGTTTCTTTGTGATTGTGCTCATATTTGCAAGGCAAAGGAGGCATGTATGTACATGTACATGCATATATAATCATACATATTGCCGAGTTGCATCGCGATGTCCCATGTGCTGGATTTGCAGCAGAGCTGCTCTTTATCTAAATTATCCTCTGGGTTTCGCCACACCAGCACACATCTCACCATGACCATGAGGCGAACCTTCTCGGGCCCCAGCCGACTGAAACCCTTAATTCGCTACCAGTCGTTCGACAAGCCAAAGCCACACTCACCCCCAAAGCTCAGAGCACAAAATCCGAAAAACCTTTTGGGTCTCAAACAAACCCTGTGAGCCAATGAGCCCATGAGTCAACTTTCAGCCGCCCGAAGAGACTGAGCAGTCCGCAGGGGGCGCTCCGACGTCCAACAACCTTCGAGGATTCGGTAGCTGCTCGGCCGCTAATTGCTGAAAGCCACAATATACTATACTATGACAAAAGTATGCTATACTTTACTATGAACTGCTATACTTTGCGATGCTATAATATACGGTCTATGGTTTTTGCAGGTTTCGGGCTTTCCAGGATGAAAGTGTGGGTCCCTCCCCCCTTCTGAAGCGAACATGTGCTGAGTAGTATTCGGGAGACCCCTTGAAGAGGACCCTTCTTAAACCAACTTATGGCTCTTTTAAAGGGACCTTATTGAGGGGCTCTATATCCCCAAGGGTCCCCCTAATGCTAACTCCTAAGGTATGTTAGCCTCTGCTGCGGCAGGATCCGAGGTATCTGGGGGCCGGGCTCGGTTGGGGACAGTTTCCAGGTCGAGGGCTGCAAAGGTTAGATGAGGGGATTAAAGCAGGGGCCTAAATAATTGCCTACACTATTTTCGAGGGTCCTCATTGCAGTTATGGTATACCAATTTTTTTTAGGCCCCTATTATGAAGTGCCTGTGCGCAACTTCTACTTGTATCTTTTGACCATCACGCGAAAGCACCCCCAATCAGCCCGAAACATCCGAAAGCAGAGTCAACGAACACCAAGAACAAAGAATTCCTGACAGAAGGTCCCCCCCCACTTGGCCAACCTTAGTCATTACCAAAGATTCAAGATAGAGGGCCAGTTCCGAAGGGTTCGCTTCGGGAGCTGCGGCACTGTTGAAAAACATCGCAAACATTGGAGTTCATTCTTCAGCATGGAGCAAGCTTCTGAATCATTCCGGAGTATCACCCCGAAAACACCGGGCCCTCCGTGATACAATCTTCCTCTACATGTGTTGTTTTGTTGTCACGAACCTCATCGCAAAAAACAGCTTCGCTGCATGCGGGAGATCAGAGCCTTCAAACTATGCCCACCACAAAATTGCGGGTGCTTCCCTGCATGATGCACCTCAAGGGCATGCTTCGATCTCTGGCAAAGCATCGACACCTTGTCGCGACGTGCTTCAAGTGCTTGTGCTGCCAGTGCTAGCTGACAGAACGTGGTCATTCGTGACCTGATGCTCCTCTCGATCACATCTTTCTTCAGCCCTCCACGCGAATGCAGAGCACTACGCTGAACTCCGTTGCCGTGCCAGGAGGGAGCTGCCGGTGTGCAGGGCTGGGCAGGCCCCCTTTCCACCAGAGTCTCCGGTTTGAACCTGTTTCAACTGACTTTTGCTGTCGGGGTTCGGGCCTTAACGGGGTGCTTCACTCAATGCCTGTGTCTGGCTTCAGAGGGTCAATGCGAGGCGAGGTCGGCCTGTCGCCAGCCTAGGCCCTAGATATGCGCTGTGGTATGGTTTGTTTTCATGCCGTTCGCTGGACTGCCATACGGAATTGCTTTATATAGGATTGCACACAAAGCGAGTCTCGTAGTTGATCCACAAGAAAGACGCTTTCTGGAGTTCTGTTTCAAGACATGTTCTAGTTGATTTCAATCGCATATAGAATGTCAGGCTCCATGCTTTCATACGCGCAGCAGATGTTTGATGTGAGTCACAGCCTGAGTGAGCTTGCGTTCCGGGGTGGGCCGGTAGTTGACGGACTTCCTCAGCGAAGAGGTGTTGGAACTGTTTCCCCCGCCATCTTCAGTGCCAGATTGCGTTGTCAGCTTCTCAACAGAATGCTCCTGTTGAGCAGTATCCGGTCTGCCCGACAGCGGTAATGTTATGCTCTCTGGACCTTCACGGCACCAGGCTCGGAAGACGTCGTCAAGCGTCTGAAGCTTGCTCTCGTGCCTTTCCAGGCCCCTGAACATCTCCGTGTTGTTTTCACTTGGCTGAAGCACATAATGTGGGGAAATGCAAACGTCCCTCGATTGGACTGGGCCAACAATATGGTGGTTTGGATCTGGCATTTGACAGGCGTTGCATTGCCGAGGGACAGAGTAGGCCTCATCGTTGCAGTTGCTTGCCGCTTTGGCCTGTGGATCCCCGTCCTCAGCACACAACATGGGTCCGTGGCTTGCCGACCAGTGCTGTGGCCAGGGACTGGATGCGGCCGCACCAGATTTCCGCACAAGGCACGCCGCTGCGTACTGGCACTGGCAACATGCGGCTTGCAGGATACATCTACATGATGCTCTACATTAATAAACGATAAATACACTATCATGGGCAGATGGGTGGATATGTGTATGTGTATGTATATATATATATACATACACATACTGAGTTCCGGCACAGGCCTGATTTCTACGGGCCTTTTTGGGTCGCCACCACCGCGGTGCTCTTCTTGGCCGTGCCGCCGGCTAGTCATGGGGTATCATCGGGTTCTGGTTTTCGAACAAAATCAAGCCCAAAGTGTACGATCGAGACTTGAAGACGCGTACTTTACAGAGAAATGGAATCGATTTGCCAGGACACACTTTCAGACATGCTTTTACTTGTACATGGTACCGCAACTTTAGTATGCTAGACTGACCAGGGCATAAAGCAGTCTAGTTACAGTGCCATGTCGTGCAGTATTGCACAGCGGACGGGTTTCGGCATGGCATGTTTGGCCACCCTCTCCCTCGTCCTGCGCACTGCTGAGCCCATGAGGCTGTTATTGCATGAGCGCTGCAAGTCTTCATCGTAGCTGTCTTTCAATGCAACTTTGGGAAGCTAGATGCATCAAGGGCAGGCGGAAACCATGTAAGCACACCAGCCTGCATGGCCGACGTTATATGCTCTCGAGCTCTAATTCAGGGGGTCGGGGTGACCGGGGCCTCGAAGGGGGGGCATCATGTCAGGCGACAGGAAATTTCGCGCGGCTGCTCGAGACAGAGGCGGTTCTCGGGGTGCTCCGGGCTTCTGAGCTTTCTTGTTTCAGGTTGAAGGGGTCCAGAGCCATGACTTTTGCACCTCCGACAGTGTTGGACCGTTGGAGGCTTCGGCTAATATGGTACTGTAGGGGCCTGAATAATTAGACCTAGGGTTTTGGGCTTCTTGTTAGTAACAGTACAACAAGGAGCCCTAACAGGAATATTGGTAATTCTTTAGGCTTTTATATTGCAGGATTCTGCACATACAGGATAAGGTGTTCTGAGGTTGCAGCGAGAATCGTAATGTTCAGGATTACACTGTTTGTAGGGCTTCGAGCCTTCCGGGCTCACTGCCCAAAAGAGTGAACCGGATCTAGTTTATGTGGCAACTCGCTTCAGCAACTGTGGGGCACCTGTTCCCACAATGCAGGCAGCGAGACAGCTGTCGTCTGTGTTTCGCACCCGGCCATGGGCAAGTCAAATCTTTCGTCTTGACTTGCGTAAATAGGTTTCGTCTAATACAAACCAGAGAATACCCAAGTCAATTCTTGGAAGTGTCTGAACCCGTAAGTTCTCAAGGTTTCGAAAATTCAAGTCCCGAAGCCCTATCTGCGGGCAGGACGAAACGACCTTCAAGTCCGACTACTCCCTCGTCAGCGTGGCCTGGAGCCCCGATGAGCTCAAAAGTATCCATGCCATGCAAGGTAGTGCACGCCGTATAGCAGGATGGATGTACGAAACATGTATGTTAAGTGCTGCAGCAACAGACAGGGACTCACTGGCTAAGTAAGCAGCTGGCTGGCCAACTATCTAGCCAAGTGGACGCCAGCTGTGAACAGCTGGACTCAGTGAGTCGGCTGGTCAGTCAAGTAGTTGGATAGCTAGCTAGTTACGAGGTGAGTTAGTCGGTTAGCCAGCTGGCTAGTTGCTGCTTGTTAGCTTAGCCAGTTCGCTAGTTCGTTCTTTCATTCGCTAGCTCGTTTGTTAGCAAGCTGGCTAGGTCCGTGAGGCATTGAGGTCAGGTGCCCTGAGCTGCTAAGGCCCTGACCACCTACTACCTAACCAGCTGACCAGCCAACTAGGCACATGTCAAACGCCGGTGCTACTGCTACCTGCATGCAGACAGGCATACCTACATATGTGCCAAAAGACATACACTCGACACATAGTTTCTGCCTGCACGAAGGCTGCCTCGATGGTCTACGGACTCCTAGTGGGCGTCCCACTGGCGACGCGGCTGGGGCTCTACTGCTCTGGGCAGCCGCATGTCTGCAAGGGTTTCGGTGGCTTGAGTTGATCGGTTTAGCGTCTACTCGTACCGGATTTAGGAAGTATGCACATCTTTCCTTTTCGATCGACTCGCCGTAGTCCATATATGCGTGTAAACCTTGAAACTTAAACGGTGCAAGGTTGTGAAACCCCGAGCCAAGACCAATCAGCCCCACGCACATACCCTTTGCCGAGGTCGGTCGATAGCATCAACTTCAAGCAGGTTTTGGCCTTATTGGGCAGTTTGAAGCTTTGGTTTCTGGGGTTCTGCCGTCGGGTTCTCTCAGGGTTGGGGTGTTTGCAGTGCTTTGTTTTGTAGGGTTTCGTGAGATTCTGGTGGTTTAAATTTTAGGCTGGTTTGAAAGTTTCGAGGTGTAGGTTTTGGTTGTAGGGGCTTACGCGACGCTTCTTGCACCATCAGCAAAAATGTGGGATCCTCGCCGGAAGCTTCACCGACAGTTCAATAGGCGCAGTAATCCACAAAGGTTGTGAGCTCGGCATGTTTTGGGCTAGCTGCTATTGCTCGCAAGTTCCAAGGTCATCTTTCCGAGACTTCGTGGGGTCAAGCTTCGAATTCGTGTCAAGATGACTGCTTCCATTCTGTTTGGCCTATGCCCCTACAATGGCTTCAGTTGCCCTGCAATCGTGCAAATCCCAAAACTGTTCTGGTGGCGAGGTGATCTGCGTCTACGGCTACTCGCTGACTCCAATGATTCCCATGTCAGTGATTTGCTTGATCCCGCGTGCGCCTCAGAGGCTATTGTCGTGCCCATGGGAAGCCCACGTAACGAGATCGTTTTGTCCAGATCACGGGAGTCCCAGATTCTCCTACGCGTTTTGTACATATGCACACGCACACGCATCTATTTGTCTGTCTGTCCCTCTGTCTGTAAGTGTGTGTAGTCAGATTTATGGCAAGGAGCGACAACCCAAAACCCCTCTTCAACCAGCAATCTCTACTGGAGCCTCAGAGGGCAAGCCCTGCAGTGTGAGTATCCTTCGAACTTCCTGCCGCTCATCTAAACCCTAAACCCTAACCTCTATAAACCCTAACCCTGAACCCTAACCTTTAAACCCTAAACCCTAACCTTTAAACCCTAAACCCTAGCCTTTAAACCCTAAAACCCTAACCCCAAAACCCCCCAAAAACCCTGAAAATCCCAGGCTCTCCATCTTCCGATGGCTCGCGGTCCTGGCCGGACTCGGGATCTCCTTGGCCCTGCAGCTCAGCCGTTTGGGGGTTTCCGAATTGTTAGGGGACCCTTAAAAGAAGTACCCTAAATAGTAGGGCAGTAGGATCCTTATAGTACCCTTAAAAAAAAGTACCCTAAATACTAGGATCCTTATTATAAGGACCCCCAACGAACATTAGGGGACCCTTTATAGGTACCCTAAATAGTAGGATCCTTATAATAAGGACCCCAAATGAAGGGGTACGGCACCCCTTACGTTCGGAAACTCCCTCTTTTGGGTCGACTATAGGGGGGCAAGTGTTAATATTTTTTGGGGGTGTTCAGCCGGTTGGGGTCGAAGAGAAGGGGCTCAGTTTAAGTACCCCCGTAAACCCTAAACCGTAAACCCTAAACCCACCCGTAGGATTGCCTTGGGGTTCAGCCTTTCGGTCGAACCGAAGCGCCCAAAGAAGTACCAAGATACTATTCCTTAAGGGCCATCCTTGTGGGGTCGAGCACAAAAAGGGCCTAAAGAGGTACTATGGTAATGGTAGTCCCTAGATTTCAGCCTTTTAGGGGTCGAAGATAAGGGCCTAAAGAAGCCCCAATATCATTATTTCTTACATTTCCTTATTAGAGTTAGAGCATCCGGTGCCGAAGTAAGTGTCAATATAGTTATTCCTGGTCTGTTCCTTGTTAGAGCTAGGCAATAATATACCCCGAAACCCTATTCTAATTGTTTGAGGTCTCTGTATTCGGGTATAGGGTTTAAACCCTAAACCCTAAACCCAAACCACGCACATTAAAAAACAAAAAAACCCAGACCACCCTAGACCCCTAAACCTGTGCGCATCGGGAGGTTCTTTCACGGCCTGTTTCCGGAGCCTGCACACGCTTGCTAGAGGGCCGCTGAGAATCGCAAGCCCGAATCATGAGCGGCTATGGCTATGGCTGGTGTACTGAGCATTGCTTGTGACACCATTGCAACTGCCTTCGTTGCTAGTCCGCGCTGCACAGACGAAGGTCTTCCTTTGGGGCACCCTCTCGGCAGATCTGGCAGTCGAGGCCGGATCCTTCTGCATTGACTGAGGGCTGTGAGTTCTTCGTTTTAGGGTTTTCAATCTTCGGCTTTTAAGTTTGTTTCGTTTTCTTTGCAGAGCTTGTGGATTTGGGCCGTTCGGTTTGAGGTGTTTTGGCTTATGGCTAGGGTTGGTGTTGGCTGCCAATCCCAAGGTACTCTTGAAGGCCTCCTCTGACTGTATTGTTGTCGCCGCCTGGACCACCAGCACCAACACGTACCCACCAAGTGGGAGCATGTTCTTGGGCAGAGCAGATACCTAGGCTTCTCCTAGGATTCCTCTGCTTGCCTGAAGCAGGGTGGACTACGGAGCTTCCCTGTCTCACTTTTTTGGTATTGCCAAGTTCAAAACCCTCCTCCGCGAACCCCAAACTGGGGAAGTGTGAGATTCTGAACAGCCCTGAACCCTGAAAGCCTGAAAGCCCTCCAGGCGCCCTCCTTGAAGTGGAAGGTTCTCGGCCTCTTCGCAGCCGCACAGGCTGCAGTTTCATTGTAATGACAATGAGTATACTACCACTTCCACTACAGCTGCCGCTACTACTACGACTGCGACTACGGCTACGATTACGATTACTACTAGTACTACGACTGTTGCTACCACGAGGACGACGACGACGACGACTGTTACTACTATTACTTTTCTGCTATTTCTACATTTGCACTACTTCTGCTACTTGCAACACTACTTGACGACCGTTTGAGATGAAAGTGCTAGGATTCAGAGTGCAGAATCTGGAGTTTTGCATCGTTTGACCCACATGTCTTTGCCTATGTGGCCACAACAGCAGCTGTTATTGGTAGGACTTGAACCGCGCATTCTGTTGCTACATTGACCCCTGCCGACATCCGTCCTTGCCATCAAGAGACAGGATGGTGCAGGGCTTCATGATCGATCATGATGGTGATGACGATGACCTAATTACAAAACAGGGTAAGACGAGATGCATACATCTACAACTGTACAAATAAATTAAGAAATAAATAGATCAATAAATTCATTCATTCATTCGTAGCGATAG
>CAJNJA010070230.1:4573-22304 GCA_905231915.1 Symbiodinium necroappetens
AGGGAGGGAGGGAGGGAGCGAGGGAGTGAGTGAGTGAGGGAGTGAGGGAGTGAGCGAGAGAGTTACAGACCTTCAGACATGCTGGTACCAAGTTCAGGTGTATGGATTACATTTCCAGGTGGCTGAGGCGTTACTGCTAGGATGGTTTGTCTCTCGTCCCCTGCCCCTGCCCCTGAAGCAAAACACACAAAAAAACAAACAAGCAAATAAGCAAACAAGCAGGCAAACAAACAAACAAGCGAACAAACAAACAAACAAACAAACACGCGAACAAGCAAGCAAGCAAGCAAGCAAAGCAAGCAAGCAAACAAACAAACAAACAAACACACACGCACACAGAGAGACACACACACACACACACAAACAAACACTACCTGGAGACCTGTACAGAGGTAGACTACTCAAGGCTCCCCGGACTTGGTAAGATAGTAACCCTACTTACGGTAGTTATAACCCCAATTATAGCCCTACATATATAAGGCCCGTAAGTACGGTTGTTTCGGTTAAGGACTTGCATGTCTGATCTTTCATTCTACGACAGTCGGCTTAAGCTCTTAGAGTTAACGAGAGTTAAGGCCAGATGGTCTGTATCAGAGTCGGAACCCAGTGACTCCAATATCCCTGAATTAAGGAATATACCTTAAATCTTATTAGGGCTCCTATTATAACTTAAGGAATGTATTTTGCTTAATTAAGGGATAGTGGAGTCTCTGGGAAGTCGGGACTCGTGGGTGAAAACAGGTGAGGATCTAAGTTTGGGGGTGCAAGCTCTCCAAAGGAAACCCACATTCCCTAGGGCTCCAGTTGCCTAAATAGTGGGTTACTAACCATATATTATGTACCCCAGTAGCCAAGTATTTAGGCAACTGGAGCCCTAGGGACTGACAGCGGCAATAACCCTAAATCCCTGCGGCAACAAGTTTCTAAAATTCGCCCAGTGGCCGCACACTTTTGGGCTCAAGATTGGGCGTATTGTGTGGGGGGTTCGCATGATCAGGACGGAATTCTGCCAAGTGGCTCACTCCATCACGACAGAGGCCAGCGACATCCCAAAGCGCCAGCAGCGCCAGCAGATACCACCGCCGCACATGTGCCATGTTGCATAACGAAGGCGAGTTTTTGTGGGAGACTCGCTGAACAGAGTGGTGGGCTCAAGGATTTGATTTCCTATATGTAAGTCTTATAGACTGCATCCCTACTTGAACCCAACGCCCTCCCTCAACCCCATACAGGAATTTCCTATGTCTAGTCTTCCTGGCTATCGAAGTCGCAAACCTTGACTGACACGCCACTTTACGGAAGCCTCAGAAAGACAGAGCGTCGATTCCCACCGCCCTTATGTCCTGGCGGACCTTAAATCACTCAGTAAGGCGCTAGGGTTCAGGGTTGAAGCTTAATACGGGCTTGGGGTTTAGGGTTGAGGCGGTTGTGGCTTTCAGCCTTCATAAAACGCCCTGAGCCAACCAGCGTGCAGTGTTGCCATGGGAAAAACTTAATTACACCAGATTTCTGGGAATTGGTCACGGGTAAACGTCGGATAGTCAGAACTCGAACGACATGCGTCCTATTCCTAAACCCTAAACCCTAAACCCCAAAGTCTTGAACACTGATGTTGACCCTGAACCCTCAGCTACTCGACTGCAGCCACGATCCATAAGTGGAGCCCTTCTGTCTGAGCCTCGAACCCGAAGCCGGAAGCCTGTATGCCTTCCACCCAGTCGGGTGTGAGTTTGAATCATGCGTCATCGGTAGTTCTCTAAATTAGGGTATCTTTGGGGGTCCTGTTTTTAAGGGTGCCGTACTATATTGGGGATCCAAAAAGGGACCCTGATTTAGAGAACTACTCTCGTAATGTCCCTGTTGCAGTCTGTGTGTGGCTGTGGTGCGACCTGCTCTCAAAACCAACACTGAGCCCAAAACGCTAAAACCTCTCCTGATTATTAAAACTTCTTGGAGGCTCATGGGTAGTTATAAGTGGGGTTATAAGTCCCCTAAGTAGGGTTATAAGTATAGTTACCCTACTACCCATGAACCTCCAAGTTTGACACATGATTTGAACACCCAAACCTACGCCTTCTGACGTTTCAGGGTCAACACATACCGGACGTAGTCCTTGGTGCAGCTCCTTTAGGTTTAGGGCTTCTGTGGTTTTGTTCGTATTCTTTCCAGGGTTTTGGGGTTTTGGGCTTATGGTATATAGTTCGTTTCTCTACGGGTACCCCTGTTTTGGCCCTAAAGTACCCACACGGGGACTAAATACTTTAAGGCCAAAGTATGTAATACACGAGTACTCTTAGCCTCCCCCTGGATGAGCACATGTACCCTTAGGCTTTATGTCAGTCCCTTACTTGAGCAACTGTATTTTCTGAATTACCCAACAGTTCAGCCTCTCGGAAGCCCTGAGCCCCGAAATAGCCAGAACCGCAAAGGTGCACCCCACGCATTCAGGCATTTTGCTTGTCAGAAGCCGTCGAAACGTGGAACTTCGCCAAGAGCCTGGAATCAAGAGGCTTGTCCTGCTGAGGGAATCCTCCTAGAGTTCCCTCTCGCAGTAGACTCCTGCTGAAATCAGCCCCTGCAATCCTGGATTCGAACATTGGTCTGAAAACCCATTAGTTCCTGAACCTAGAAGGACTCTCAGCTTATATATATATATATCCCTCAAAAGATCCTCCTCAAAGAGATCCTAGAGACACAAACAAAAAGAGTATCCTCGACTCAACTCCGAGAAATACACAAACGCCCACCGGAAAACCCCAAAACCCTCGCCCCAAAAGCCGTACTGTAGAAGCGTAAATAATTACCAGTACTTTTTCCTTTAGGGTTCCTTATTATCGTTATATAATCTATAGGACCCCAAAACCCTATTCTAATTATTAAGGCCCCTATATTGGACACCAGAACAAAAGGGCCCAAGGGCTTCAAAATCTCCGGAATTCGACAGACCCGGAATCCGAAACGCGGTTTGAATGTACTGACACCCCCCGGCTGCAAGCCGTCAGTGTTCCGTCAATTTTGAATGATGTTGGGCATGGGATCCTTAGTTAGATTGATGCTAACCCTAATCCCTGACAGCTAAACCCTACGTAAACCGTAAACCCATTGTTCTGAGCGTGATGATGGCGGTCCTGTATGCCTCCCTTTGGCTGCCCTATAGTCATGCTTCGGGTTCTTCGCAGAATGAGACTGAAGGTAACCCCCCACAAAAGAACTTACATTACATTTCAGGCTCTAAGATACTAAGAAGCTGCGCCGGTTTTCAGATTCTTCCTGAGGGCCACGCAAAAGGGCGCCAACTGCCCTGATTCCGAAAATTCCTGCAGGCAACCATAAGCCCCACAACCTCTCACTGCTTGAACCATTCTAGCTCAACCTAAAATCCGGTACCCGTGTACCCTTTCTCACACAGCCACCCAACCCTAAACCCTAAACCCTAAACAAATGCCAAGCCCTAACCTCGAACCCTAAACCCCGGACCCAAGCCCAAAACACAAGACCCCAAGCCCCTAAGCCCTAAATCGTAAGACCTAAATCTTAAACCGCGAAAACCTGAACCCAAGACCCTAAATCTAGATCTTAACTAAACCCAAAACCCCAAACCCTGAACCCAAGCTTCCGAACACGCTGCAGCAGACCTTCTTCATGGCATCTTTCCAGCCGGACTGAGGGAAGCAAAGAATGTCGCTCACATTCCGGGCAGTGAACAACGAGGTAGGTTTAGGTAGATACGTATGTTATGTGTATACCACCAGTATGGATGTGAGTATGTATACATACATACATACCTACCGACCGACCGACCGACCTACCTACCTACCTACCTACCTACCCACCTACCTGCCTACCTACATGCATACATACATAGCTTAAGCCCTAAGCCCTAAGCCTTAAACTCTAAACCCTAACCCTATATCTATATATATGTATATACTTAAACAAGCTTCAGCTCTGCGGTTGCTCTTCTTTCAGAATCCAGGTGAGCTCTGGGGTTTCATCTGTAGGGTTTAGGAGTTTTGGGTTTAGGGCTTGGGGCTTGGTATTTGGGGCTTAGGGTTAGGGTTCTGTTCTCGGTTGATGCTGCCTTGTACTCTCGCAGTGGGACATCATAATTTTGCAGCCTTTTGCACGTCAGAGTTGCGTCAAGTTCGACCTTGCTTCAGACGGCAATTTGCAGGTGACGCTGGTGACGCCATGCGAGGCCTTTGACCCGCGACGCACTCAGAGCCAAACACTACAAAGATCCCACCAACACGATGCACATTCCGAACGGCACAACCATACATGGGAGACGTAAACCACAACAGTTGCCAACTCTTTGCATCTCGTCGACATATTGTCCTCTACACTGATTCCTGGCATTGCCGTCCAAAATAGTTGAAGGCATTCTCGTGATGCTGCGGGCGGCCCTCAACCCAGTCGCCCTCCAGGCGTTCTTGGGTTGACAGCTCCGCGGTGAGGATCACATTCCACAAGTAGCGAGAGCCTCTAATGCCGACTACTCCTCCACAGCCGAAGAAGCCCTAAACCCTAACCCTAAACCCTAAAACCCGAAAAAGCCCTAAACCAGCTCGACGGACATTGGCATCTTGGAGCTTCTTGGTACTTGCGGAAGTGACCCGGAAACCCTAAACCCCTATAAACCCTCAGTGTCAGCACGTGGCGACTTCGTGGACTCTGGTAAGCTCGGTCTGATCGACTGTGGGGATGGTAAGTCGGAGGAGAAACGGGGACCGCGTCGATCTTGTACCACGTCGCGCCAAGGGTCGAGGCAGAGTTGTCTTCTTGTTGTGCCAGCCATGCTTCTCCTGCGACAGGGCTGGAACCACGATATTCGTCAATCCCAAAACTCCAAATCCCTAAGCCAGCCAACCTAACCAATACAGCCTGAACCAGGCTTGTACGACTCGTATTGCTCGGTATTTGCGGCTTTGGTGGTATCATCTTCAGTATCGGGAGGTTAGGATGAAGTTCAAGTTGTTTCGGGTTTAGCTAGCATTTCCCTAAACCATCCCTGCTCAACAGCGTGGAACAAGCGTCTTGTCGTCACCTCATGAGGGAAGCCTCAGCAACCTCGAAGACAATCTCTTAGTGTTCGGGGAACCCTGAACCAATTAAGGGACAATAGGAGGGATGCCTGGAAGGGATCCCAAATCCGAATACCCTATATAACCCTTATATAGTCTCATAAAGCCCCTTTTTAACCCCAAGGGTCCCTTTAAGGGTCTCTCCTTTAGTCCCCTGAACCAAAGCCTGCATCCCCACCCTAACCCCTAACCCCCAAACCCTGAAACCTCCCCCTCCAAAACAACAAAAAAACAACCTGACGCACAGAACGGAGCCACTTGGAAACGCATCTGCTCCTCAGGCTTTAGATGCTGCAATATAGGGGATCGAGACTCCTTGAGGTTTACAATCACAATCAATCAATATATATATATATGCACACACACACACCAGACCCGAAGCCTTAAGCCCAAAACAAGCTTTTTTGCAGTACTAAACCCCCAAGTCCGAGGCTCCGAAAACGCCACCGGAGCCCGAGCCCTTCTCAGCTAGTCCTGGAGCATCTTAGGTCGCCCTGGAGTCGAGGTAGCTCTCCCAGTTCGGCACGTCATCCACAGCATCAGCCTCCTCCTAGTGAGGTTTAGGGTTTAGGGTTTAGGGAGGTCCCTACAAAAAGCAGATCACAAGAGACTGCAGGGGTTGTAAAGCATTGCGATTTTCACTATAACTAACATAAGGGGACCATGAATTCACAAGGAGAGCCCTGTTCCATAAGGGCTTATGAAGGGCTTAAGGCATTTTGTGCTCAGGGTCTGGGGCCCAGGGTTCAACAATTACACCGAATTTGGAGCGTCTAGCTTTAGGCTTTTGGGCACTGAGCCCTAAACCCCCAGCACCCAACACAGAAGCCCTAAACCCCTGAACCCCTAAACCCCAAACCCTCACACTTTAAACCCTGCTCCTGGCAGGGGGGGTTTGGGCTGATGTTCTGGCTTTGGCTCGCCTGGATTCCGGGCCATAGTTTAGGGTTGTTATGGGGTTTGGCTTTAGGGTTTAGGGTTTAGGGCTTGGTTGCTTTGGGCTTTGGCTTCAAGGCTTGCGGTGTGACTATAGGGCGCCGAATAAGGAGAACAGGATTTCGGATTTCGGACTGGAACCCTAGATCTTAAACCCTAAACCCTAAACCCTCTATTCTACTTATACTTTAAAGCTGCGACTCCCTCTTCTGCATCGAACCTTAAACCCTTTGGAAGCGGGGTATACTTTGTCCTTGACAAACTCGTCAGACCCCGGTGTGTATGTATGTATAGATAGATATATATATATATATTGCACAGTTTAGGGTTGAGGGTTTAGGGTCCATTAACTAACGGTTACTAACTAATCAAGTAATGGATTAGCCTCACTGGTTACGGGTTTCCTGCAAGTGCTCAATGAGAGCTCTGTTGCGGCTCAGGCTTCGGATGTAAGGGGCTTCTCACCTGGAGCTGACCCTCGGGCCTGGGCTCAGAATGTCGAGTACATAACATACTATAATATACTATAATATACTATAATATACTATAACATACTATAATACTTCGGGTTCGAGTCTGCAGGTTTTTTTGGGTTGAGAAACCTCGAGGGTTATACGGATCCCCGGATGAGGGATTTCTATCTGCAAGACAGGGCATAGAAAACCGCAATGAAGGGGTTCTGGAGCTACCGACGCTCCAAAATTGATTGGGGCTTGTAGTGTTGAAGGTACTAGGCATGATAAAGTTCACGTGAGTTGGTTTAGGGTTTGGGGCTTCGGGTTTAGGCTCAGGGTTGGGGCCTAGGATTGCCATGCAGGGCTCTTCGAAGGACATGCATACATTGTTCAGTCGTTCAGTTGGTCACGTCAATGACCCCTTTGATCACTCCTGCTCATCTAAAGTCGTCTCATCTCAGGACATTTCATTTCAGCTGCCTTTCATGCCACGTCATACCGCTTCCCTTAATGTCATTTCACTGGGTTTTGCTTCCTATTTAGTTCGCCTATTCACCTTCCAAGGCCTGAAGTCATGAGTTCGTTCCGTCGTTCGTTCAGTCATCGTGCTTTCTGAATGTACCTGGCTCTGCAAATTCGATAGTTTAGAAGAGCCACTCCGCTGGAAAGCTGAGCTTGTGCATGTTTTTTCTGCACAACCTATGTCATGGTTCGCACTCCCTGATGAGGAACTGGGGAAACCAACAAAGTGGACATGCTTGTCGGGCCTGCGTAGGCAAAGTTACTTCGAAACAGTCGCAGTAACTCTGTCCTGAAAACGAAAAACATAAGCGTAACAACCATGAAACTTGGAAAAACACGGTCCTCTTCGGCCTCGCAAGCCTCTGCTTCCTCTTCCGCATTCGTCTTTGGCTCGACTTTCCCTGGTGCTCATACCGTTTACGTAGCTGAACGTTCAGTCGGAAGGAAGAGTCCGGGATACAAGGTGTATTGAAAGGCCAAAACGCACAGAGTTTTGCATTTTGATGCGTCGCATGTTCTATTTGAGGTCGGGTGCCTGGGAAAAGTAATACCTTGTATGGAACTACTTTCGAATCTGTCCCAAGGTTGAGCTATGACAATCATATCCTGGCAACAGCAGAAGTGTTCATTCCAAGGGTTACGCTATGTAAAGGAACGATTTAGAGCTTGACCTAAACTTAGACACGGTGCGCACGAACAGCAGCTCGTCGTCGGCAGTGCGGCAGCAACCAGTGCTCAAATACAGGCGCGCCTCCTGAAAGAGAAAACTGTTCACCTGCAGCTGTAGTCCTTGTATATTGCTATCGTATAGTCTCTGGACAGCTCCCTAAAGTTCTATATATATATATGTATATATATATATATAGATTATATATATATACACATACATATACATACAGGCTCAAAGCCTTATTCTATAGTTAGTGCAGTTTCTACTGAGGCAGAAACCCTACTCTAATCAGATTCTATCAGCCTAGGGGGCCTTGGCACGACTGACGACCCCTCGACTGTGGACATCGTTCGCTCCGAGAGCCCAACACCCCTAATTAATTAAGGAATATACCTTAAACTACAAGGGGCTTCATATGATGATTTAAGCTATACCCCTGAATAAATAGTGGGCATGCAACTTGAAGGTGATTCTACAAGGCAGTGGCGTAGCTTGCTGCCGTTCATGTAGCATTAGACTCCCCTAACTTACTAAAACCTTAAATCCTTCAGCACCCAAACCTGAAACCAGTAGCTACTGTTGATGATATAAGTCCTGCATTATTTGATCCTAAACTATGGGAATTCTGGCATATTCCTTATTCTGGGTAATGCTGGGTTTATATCATCAACCGTAGTAGCTATCACTCCTCGGCCCTAAACCCTAAACCCCGAAACTCCCAGGCCAAAATCCCCGAAGCCTCGATACCATACACCCAACCAAAATGCAGTGCTCCTGCACTGAAGGCTTCGGGCTTTCAGCTTTTTGCAGGGGCCTTGAGAACTTGAACAGATTTGTTTTTGTCTTCCTCTCAGGGCTCCTTCAAGGGTTACGCCAGAGTTCAAGGGTTTCGGCACCCTAATATGTAAAATTGAAATTGAGCTTTGGGGAATACCATACGGCAGCTATGTCAGGACCCTTAAAGGCGGGAGAACAACTTCGGGATTAGTCAAGCGTGCATATAAGCCCATAAGCAGAACGGTCTGGATGTCTATTGGCACAGGGCTTTGAGACGGCAACAATGTATTGATGTAATTTGGTATTTTAGGGAGTATCAACTATATCTATCGGCTTGAGGGAAAAGGCTAGCGCAGGAACTTGTATTCACCCTCAGCCCTAGACCCCTGAACCTGATGTTCCTAGACCCTAAACCCTCAAAAATCCTGGCCATGCCGTCTGAAGGTAGAAGTCTACTGTCTTTGGAAGCTCCTGTTGTGTCGAGGTGTCCCAACCCTTGGACCCCTAAACCTCAAACCCGAACCCCCAAGCGCGACGACCCCTAAACCCTAAACCCCTGAACTCCCAACCCTACTGCCTAAACCCTTAGATTTAAGGGTTTAGGGTTTAGGGTTAACCCCCTGACCCCTAAATTCCTAAACCACCGAAAAATCCACAAGCAGCCCGTCCTCGTCACATCGAATGGCATGCACCGGATCCACAGCGTTGAATACGAACTTGTTCCTTGTCGGGACCATTGTCGTTGCTTTATTTTTTTCAGGTGGGAGGGGTGGAGAGGGGGCGGGGTTCAGGGCTTAGGGTTTGGGGGTTTGGTAGTTTAGGGGTGCAGGTGTTGGCTTTAAGTTCAAGATGTAGGGTATAACTCAGACATTAACACAGGGAGCCGAGACCCCAAACAAGGTGCTCATAGTAAGTTTAGGGTGTACGCATAGGCCCCTAAGTAGTTCCTTTTTGGAATTACCTCAAAAAGGATCCTAAATATAAACCACAAAAAGAAAGTACTTAGGGGCCTGTGGGTAGGGTTTAGGGACCCTGAGGACACAGGACGTGAGCCTGTTGAGCAGGAAGCATGTGCACTGACATCGGGGGTAGTCCTAAACCAAGCGCCCCGACGAGCGCTGCGAGATGAAGCTGCATATCGATGACTTGATATATGATATAGTACGGAGCCTTATATTGTCTACTAAGCGAAGCCACCCTAAACCCTAAACTCCAACAAACGGTCATCTGAGTTCTCAGTGCAAGCCCAAAGGTTCTTGGGCACTTGGCCTAGAACCCCGGTGAAGGGCTCTGGGAATCAAAGAGTTGCGGTCCTGCAACCCCGTTTCCGAAATGCTACTGCTACCGCTGGTGCTACTGCTGCGACGACACTACTGTTGATGATATGCTATAAATCCTACAATACCTCAAGGACCCTAAGCTATGGGAATTAAGGTAGGCTCCTTATTATGGGTAATGCAGGATTTATATCATCAACCGTAACACTAACCCTAACCCCTAAGCCCAACGCTCCAAACCGAGAGCCTCAAGTCCTTTAATCCTGAACCCCTACAACCAAAGGCTACACCTCAACGGTTTAGGGTTTAGGAAACATCGGCAACAACCCATAAGCCCCTAAACCCTAAACTCCAAACCCTAAACCCTGAACGCAAAACCCTAAACCCTAAAACCCTAAGGTCTAAACCCCGAACTTTCGATCAGGAGGCCCGTACTTAACCTTGCCGGGCTCCGAGATAGCGGCCTTGATGGACAACGGTAGCTTATGTCAAGGGTTTGGGCTTAGGGTTGGGGCTAGAACTCTGTTTGGTGTGTATATGCATTTACCGCCATTCGATGTTGGATTAGATAAGTTGTTAGTACTGGCTTCCTGGCGAGTCCGACGTCCAAACTCGAGTTTAGGGTTTCGGGCTCGGAAATGCAGCGACCGATTTAACTTCCCTTGAACCGAAGCCTACCCTTTCAAGTCTTGCATTGAGACGTCGGTTCAAAATTAAATCTGAACCTCGGGAAACGGGCTTTATTCAGGGTTTGGTGGAATCTTCAGAAGTTCCTTGTCGGGTTTTAGGGGCTTGGGGTTTCAATGAGCTGGGAATAGAGTTGGAAAGTACGGATCGTGGCAGTTGTGGCTTCGGATGCAGGAGGCTCTGCTTCCAAGAGATCTCTGCTAAACCCTTAACCCCTACACCCTAAACCCTAAACCCAACTCTTTCTTGAGTTGCTCAGTGCATAATCCTTGAGACTGTAGACTTTCAGCTCCATTTGCAAAGTGCAAGGTGCACTCACTGAGTTACGTACTCAGTTTCTAGACATGGCCATAGCGTTCTTTAGTGATGTCATGAAAGATTTGACACAATTTTTGAGGAATTTCATGCTGCATATATCCATTCCTTAGAGATCCCAAAAAAAGAGCGAAAAACGGGAAATTCATACCGCATATATCCATTCCTTCGAGATCTCCAAAAAAGGATGCCACATATATCCTTAGAGATCCCCAAAAGGAGTGATACCACCATCAGAACGCTAGATTCCCCTTACCTGCGGGATTCGGGGAGCCTGGGGCCTTCTGGGCATCGGGGGACATGTTGGAGAGCTCATGAAATGGGTTTTGGGTTTCGGGGGTTAGGGGTTTAGGGTTGAGGGTTTAGGGGGTTGGGGTTTAGGGTTTAGGGTTTAGGGGGTTGGGGTTTCGGGTTGAGGGTTTTGGGTTTATGGGGTGGGGTTAAGGGTTCAGGGTTTGGGGTTTAGGGTTTGGGGTTTGGGGTTTAGGTTTGTTGATCGAGTATGGTGGTCTGAACAATGAGAATGTGATTTTGGGCCACTCTACATTGTAGGACGACTGCAGGTGTATGGCGTGTTCATACATATAAGCAAACCCAAAACCCAAAACCTAAACCGTTATCCTAGGATGCACGGTCACCACTTGTGATACGACTGTTGCGACCTATTTAGGCTGCTCGGGGTGTAAGGTTT
Source organism: Symbiodinium necroappetens (assembly GCA_905231915.1). Lineage (NCBI taxonomy): Eukaryota > Dinophyceae > Suessiales > Symbiodiniaceae > Symbiodinium > Symbiodinium necroappetens. The sequence goes on from CAJNJA010070230.1 coordinate 15,988, forward strand.
GGTTTTTGGGGTTCGCTACCATTGCCGACTGGAGCCACCCTGCGTCTAGGGTCCAAGTACAAATCCTGACCGCGAAGGTTTAGAAATCTTCCACAAAATCCAAACTACACCCCCGCCATTAAATCTTAAACGACGACACATTCCTTGCTTCGAGTGGTTCGAGCTTACTGTAGGACACTAAACCCTAAACCCTTAAGCCCTAGACCCCTAAACCCTAAAGACAGCTCCGAGACGCCTCTTCATCGAAAGAGGCCCGCTGCTCCAGGACGAAGGTGAAGTCGGCGGAAATCGTCAACCTGGCTGCGGCTGCGACTTCGGTTTAGGGTTTTAGGGTTTTAGGGTTCAGAGTTTTAGGGTTTAGGGCTTAGGTGTGTGTGCGTGTGTGTGTGTGCGCGTGTGTGTGTTTGTGTTTGTTTTTGTGCTGCTCGTATGCCAAGGTTTTGCAGGAGCATTCAGAAGCCGAGATGCCAAAACCTACACCCCAAACGCCACACACAAATATCTCTGACCTCTACGTCTGAGGCTCTGAGCCACTCGGACGTTCAGCTCAAGCCCCCTAAACCCCAAACCCCCAACATTCCAAAGCTCTGCACCTCGAAACCCTCACCCGGAAGCCTCGCAAGCCCTGAATCTCAAGGCATCAACTCTGTATGGATCGGAGCCCTGAATAGCGAACCAGAGAAAAAAAATAGAGGCTTTAGTAACTACAATATGGTTCTGTAATGCACAGCTTTCAGGGCTCCAGAAGGGCGAAAATGGGGGTTTGGCACAGTGGCCTTTAAGTTATTCGAATAGAGTCTTCTTCCGTACGCTACTCGAGGTCTCGAGCTGAGCGTTGCCCAGCTGAACAACTCTAGCGGAAAAGGAGGTAGGAATTTGTCACTGTGCCCCAGAGTCTCTTGGACAGCGGCATCGAATAGAGTATTGCCTTAAAATATCGTATGGGTATAGTAAGGAACCCTGAGGACTAGTCTAGTAACTGTCAGGCTGCTCTATTAAGTTAGCCAGACCACCGTGGACGTAAGGTTAAACTATAACGTCGTAGGGATCTTTGACGAACCTGAACCCTAAACCCGATTTTAAACCCTAAAACCCTAAGCCGTAAAAACCCTAAACCCTAAACCCTAAAAGATTCACCAGCTCTTTTCTCGGAAGGGACTTTGCGAGGTAGTCTTGGGGTTTAGAGCCCTAAACCAAGTTGGAAAAAGGATTGGGTTCCTGTTTTTCGTTCTCTTCAGGTGCAGAACGATTGGGAGAGTCTCTGGCGATACTACAAACTTGGCAGCCCGGACGAAGAACCGCTCATCTAAGGCAGCTTTCCACTGTTGGTGGAGCCCCCACCATCCACTGTAGGTTAAACCCTAAACCCTAAACCCACGATCAAACTGAACTGTAGGTTGGCATTCTCACAAACTGCGCTGAGGATCTGAGGGTCTATGCTAGAGTTCCCCATTTCTGAAACTCTCATTTTAATTCTTTGTAAGGGTCCACACATACTCGCATAGTAGTCCCCATTTGCGTACTTTGGGACCAAAGTATATACTACACATGGGCCCGTATAAGGGATTGGGACAGAAGACACTGCTCACATCTCCGGTGCTCCCTGCTAGGGGAACCCACTTGGTTTCCACAACTGGAACTTCCTGAATCCTGCATCACCTTCTACTAAACCCTAAATCCGAATCCCTAAACCCTCGCGCCTAAACCTTAAACCCTAAACCCTAATTCGACAAGCAACCGAACTCAACAAACTCCGACACCCTACACCACGAACTGCAACCCCTCTTAGGTTTAGTGTTCCTTGCTTAACAGGACTTTACCGCCGGCTGAGCGGAAGTGCATCTTGCTGTTTCGGGTGTTATCCAAAACAACCCAATTTAGGGGCCTTCTTTCCAGTTTTGATAGGGCGTTGGGGTACATTTTCCTGCATAATGACTGTCAGGGCATACCTGTGAATCCAAAAACCTACCGTTTAAAGAATTAGACCCGATGATTAAGGGGTCATAACCCACTATTCTGTAGGGTTTGGGCTTACAGGTACAGTTTGCAAACGATTCCGACCCCTTATCTTCGTCCAGGCAGCTTGCAAGAGTAGGTGACTGGCTCCATGAACTTTTCCACCCACTCCTTGGCATCAGGGCAGGAGGCTCTCTGTGGGACAGAACGCTTAGGAGGATTCTATGAAAGCTAGGGGCCTTAATGATTAGAATACGGTTTCTGGGCATAAGGAACTATAATGATAATAAAGAGCCCCCAAAATAGGTAATTATTTAGGCTTCAATATTAACTGATACGTGTTTTCTAGGGGGTGCTACTTTGGGGCCACTTAAGGCTCGAGCTCGAGTGTTTTCAAGCGCCTCCTTCTTGGGAGCGGCAGGTTAAGGGTTGGCTTGTCTTGGTCGAGTTTAGGATTTAGGGTTTAGGGTTTAAGGGTTTGGGGTTTAGGGTTTAGGGGTTTAGGGTTTAGAGCTCAGGGTTAAGGGTTGCAGTTCGGGCTTTGCCCTCCCAACCTTACCGGAAGATACAATGCAACTGGACTGAGCCAACCGCCAAACCGTTCTTTTTAGCGTTGCAGGTAGGGTTTAGCTTGACATACGGGTTCAAGTTCGGGGGTAACTTGCCCGCCTACGCCCATCCAAAGTCTAAGCAGCGGTCCATAAACCCTATATGCCTTACGGTTTAGGCTTTGTTTTAACGGTTTAGGGTTTAGGGTAATGATGATCTATCTTTGGAGCCTCAGCTGCAAGATGTCGGGCGTGGAGATTAGGCTGTGGGATTTCGGGTTTAGAGTTAGTCAGGGTTCAGGGCTTGGGGCCTGTGCTTTATTTCGTTATGGCCTCAGCACCGAACCCCACAACTAGAAAATCCACACCCGGAAGCCTAAATTACTAAAGAGAAAAAACATTAACCCTTCCTCAATGCCCCAAAGTCTGTCTTTTCTTTTGCCGATACGTTACTTGCAAACACGTATAAACGGAAATCGTTAAAGAGAGCCCCATTTTTCAACAACTTTAGAGGTCAATCAGACCCATTGACTGCATCATGCATTCGAGGAGCACATTCGTACGTGCCAGGCTCGACTAGCCTGGATCTGCCATGGTGCTAGAGTTCTCTTTTGCCTACATATATGGTTGCTTGTGGGGATCGGGGTGCTGTGTGCTATGAGGGTAAGAGAGCAGTGCGAAAAAAAGGCTAGAGATGTTGTAGGTGTTGGTGTTTATAGGCTCGGTTTTTCCAGACAGTCGGTCGGTGCAGGCGGGTCTGTGATTGAGTGGATGCATATCGGGCTTGATGGCCCCAAGAAGGTCTCATGTTCGGCATCTTACTTTGTTTTAGAGCTGTTTTCTGCCGTTTGCTTAAACCACACTCTCTCTGTCAGCTTTCCGTTACGTTTCATACAACCTCAACCCGGCGATCAAGTCGAGTCCCTGGTCCCCACTCCGATTGAGACCCTCTCCCCAACAGCTGCTCGGGACCCACCCCGGGTTTGTCCTAAGAGCTCCTACTCCTCCTACTACTACTACTAGTACTACTCCTCCTGCTGCTGCTGCTGCTACTGCTACTCCTACTACTACTACGACTACTACTACTACTACTGCTACTACTACTACTACTGCTGCTACTCCTCCTCCTCCTCCTCCTAGTATGGTTAATATTGTCGGGATGTGGATCTACGCACTCCCGTGCCGATCTGCTAGGTATCTGAGTTACTTGAGTTCAAGGGTTCCGGGTCGATTGGGCTATGTTCACTTCAGGAAATGAGGTTTAAGTTTGGAGTTTCAGGCTTCAGTACAATCTTGTCATAAAGTTTCCTGACCATTATTGAGTAAACACTAACGCCGCGAAATGGGGCTTTCTGAGATTTCTGTCTCCCAAACCCTATACGCCCAAGACCCAAACCCGAAAGCCCGGATTCCGAAAACCTCGATCCTCTCCTGAAGCTCAAAGCCCTGGGACCTGAAACACTTAAACCCTAAGATGGGTGGTTCTCTGAGCGAGCGTCCCTTTGGTGGGGGGGGGGGTTCCTTGTTCAACATATTTCGCGAACCTGAAACAGGACCCTAACAGGGAGAAGTATGAACCCCAAAACCCTCAAGGCAAACCCTAAAGCTCCATAATCCTTGAGATCCCCAAACCCTAAAAACCCTAAGCCCCAGAACCCTAGAGCCCTAAACCCTAGACCCTAGAACCCTAAACCCTAACCCTAAACCCCAAAAACCCTAGAGCCCTAAACACTAGAATCACTAGAACCCTAGAGCCCTAGAGCCCTAAACCCTAGAACCCCAGAGCCCTAGAACCCCCAACCCTCAAACCCTAGCAGAACCCTAGAGCCCTAAACCCTAAACCCCTAAACCCCAGAACCCTAGAGCCCTAAACCCTGAACCCTAGACCCCTGGAGCCCTAAACCCCTGAACCCTCGAACTCCAGGGATGCCCAAACCTAAGCTTCAACTAAGGTGCTTCTGAACGACTGCCTCCACGGGCGTCATGCCGGTGTTCGGCTCCAAACCTCGGACTTTGAATTAGGTTCAGTCTACAGGGCTTAGGGCTTTGGGTTTTGGGCTTAGGGTTTAGGGCTTCGGGTTCAGGAGTATAGGGCTTCGGGTTTAGGGCTTAGGGTTGAGGGTTTAGGGTTGGGGTTTAAGGTTTAGGGTTTAAAGTTGAGGGTTTAGGGTTGAGGGTTTGGGGTTGAGGTTTTAGGATTGATGGTTTGGAGTTTAGGGTTGAGGGTTTAGGTACTCCGGTTTGTAGAGGTTAGTGTGTGGGGTCTAGGGTCTAGGGTGTAGGGTTTATGGCGGATTTTCCCTGATTTGCAAGAAGGGAACATACCGCTACTCTCGAAACCCTATACCTCAAGCCCAAACCCCTAACACTAACCCTAACCCTAAACCCTGAACCCCAGAAGCCTACATCAACAAAGCCCTGAGCCGAATCCCAGTGGCCCAGTGTGGCAAGCGTTGCTCCGGCATCGTCAAAGTAGCGACCCCCGACCAAAAGGTCGCACAGGCACTTCCTTGGCTGCTCTGGGACACTTGGGCTTCCACTTGGAGGTTCATGGATAGTTATAAGTGGGGTTGTAAGTCCCCTAATAAGGGTTATAAGTATAGTTACCCTACTTATAACTCCACTTATAACTACCCATGAACCTCCAAGCAATGGTATCTTAAATCTTACTTGCTGAGTTCATAGGCCAAAAGAAGTGTAGACTCTCAGTTCTATAGGGGATAATATGATCATATAACCGCCCCAAATCAAGGACAGTGCACTCACTCAGCCACCACGTTAATGTTGTAGCAGAGAGAGATGGAGCACCTTTTTCTTCGTGTGGGCTTATTAATCAGACCCTCTCTGCTTTTAGGACTTCAGGGCTGGAGATTCTATCAGTCTTGTTTTTGCAGCTTGAGACTAGGGTTTAGGGCTTAGGGTTTAAGGTCTAGGGGTTTAGTAAATTGGGGGTTTAGGGTTTATTTAGGGTTTAGGGCTTAATGGTTTAGGGAAGTTTAGGGTTGAACCTTAGGGTTTATAGGGCTTAGGGTTGAGGACCTCCCAACAACATACAAGGCAGTCTTGAGCATCTATGCACACCCCGAAAGGGCACTTCACTTCACCCCGGGACCCTGAGAAGGCCCCAAACCCCGAAAACACCAAAACACCATAAACCTTGACCCCCCCCCCCTCCCCCAAAGAAATGAACACATAAGCCCTAAACCCTAAATCCTGCACCCTGAACCCTAAACCGTGAAGCCCTAGACCCTAAATACTAAACCTGCCCCCAGACAAAGACCCTAAAACTTCCACCGAGGACCTACTGAACCTTTGGCTCTCGTGCCGCTTTAATCATAGGGGACCCTTAGGCCTTTTAGGGGGGGAAGGGAAAGGAAGGGAGTAGGGGGCCTCAATGCTAGTAACAATTAAAGGACCTCTTTAAGCAAGTATAGTCCCCTACCCCCCCCCTCTCCACTAAGGGTCCTCTATGAGCAAAGGACATCATAATTAAACACGTCCCAACGAAAAACCAAAAACTAGATATGAGACAAGGCCTTAAGAAATTGAATAGGGGCTTGGCGCAGGAATGTTGCTGGTCATGACTTAGGCTTTCATAGTAAACCCGGTGAAATCAACCGTTAGCCCTCCTACGGTTGATGATATGAATCCTGCATTACCCATAATAAGGAATATACCATACTTTCATAGTTTAGGGTCTTTCAGGTAATGCAGGATTTATATTCGCCTCGGCCCCGGCCGAAGCGGTCAGAGGTTCCTATTCGGATTCCCTCTATTCCCCACCTCTTCATCCCCTCCCCACTGACCCCCACC